>OZ038476.1:154557868-154585368 GCA_964036315.1 Acanthosepion esculentum
AAAGCAGGTTCCCTTCACCCCGAAACGTAAACAAAGCAGTTTCTAAATAATTAATGTAGTTATTTTAATCCGACATTTATATTAATTCAAACATTATTGGAGTGAACACTTCTTATTTGAAATAGACGCCCTATTTTTTTATTTATTTATTAATTAATCGACCTGCGCATTCGAGAAATCTAAGTAAAGAAAACGTGTTCTTTGGAATATATATATATATATATATATATATATATATATATATATATATATATATATATATATATAATGGGTGGTGGTGGTAGTGAACTCGCCTGTCGATTTCCCTTTCATGAAACACCAGTCTACTCGCACACATGATTTGATTATAGCAGTGAATATTTGTGTAGAACGAACCCCACTTTTCAAAAGAACTGATAATAGAGAAATAGGGCACAGTGTTCTCCCCAGGTTTTAATTCAGAGTTTTCCTTCTCCTACACTGGTTGTCAACCAAGGATAGGTAGAGAGATAATCTGCTCTTTAACCTATATATCTGGTGGGCGAGAAGAAAAGGATTCATGCCTTTCTCAAGGATGTTTGTGCGAATGCAAAACACACGGGTAAAATTCGAACACGTCTCGCCGATTTATCTTTCCAAGCTGCTACTACATCTACACGCACGCGCGCACACACACACACACACACACGTGTGTGTGTGTGTGTGTGTGTGTGTGTGTGTGTGTGCATAGTCATATTTGCCTAAATGTGACCAGAATTTCTACATAGCTGACGTCTTTTCAGCTCTTCTTACAGCTTTTCGAAAAGTAAGCTTAATACAGAACTCAAATTCAATTCCCCCGACTTAAATATCGTAATCATATACACTGAATATACGCTCATAGAGACACATAGACACACACACAGACGAAGACAGAAAGAGAAAGAGAGAGAGAGAGAGCGAGCGAGAGAGAGAGAGAGAGCGAGCGAGAGAGAGCGAGAGAGAGAGAGCGAGCGAGAGAGAGCGAGAGAGAGAGAGAGTGAGAGTGAGAAAGTAACTTTAGTGAAAAAGTTTTGAGTAAATATCAATAAAAACAAAATATAACTCTGTTCGCAATATTTATTAATCTTGGCTTGATACGGCATAAAGGATGAAGGAGAAAAGAGTAAGAAGAATGTAATGCGTCAGTTTTCACTACCTTACCTCATTATATAATTTCATCTCAGAATATTAGATAATTAATAAAATTAGATTAAATATTGATTGTTTTTAAGTTATTCTAATATTTTCTTGGTGTATCGTAACTTTTGTTAAACGTAACATGCGATTGGAGGATAAAGTTAAAATTTCTGTTGAGTTTGCACTAATCTCCTTAGAAAAGTCATGAATCTACCTTTCCCTGCACGTTTTCTCAACATAGGTTCAGTCAATAGCATGTATATTAAGAGTTATTTATTTTAATATATTTTTTAAACGTTATTTTCATAGATACAAATATTTAAACACTCTGTTTATAACAAACAGTATAAACAACATTTACCGGCCTGAATGTCCGAGAAATAGACTATAAGATAGTTCCGTGTAGGGTACAGGTTCAATTCCTCTTGGAAGGCACATATTTTCTTTCAGATTTCTCGGGCATTCAGGCCGGTAAATGTTGTTAATACTGTTTATTATAAACAAAGCATTTACTTAAATATTTATATCTATAAAAATGACGTATAAACATATATTTTTATTTTATTTCATTTTATTTTTATATATATATATATATATATCTATATATATATATATATATATATATATATATATATATATATATATATATATATATATATATATATATATATATATATATATATATATATATATATATATATATATTGTGGATTTAGGTAGCAATCTCTCATTTATACGACAGACAAGGCACTACGATTGTGCGTTTTATTTACTTTTTCTTGCGTTCGAACAGAAACTGTCCAAATGTTCTGTTATTCCGAGCGATTTCGGCTATACTTTTAGCCATTATCAAGGATGATTTTATTTGTTAAACACGTAGGACTTCCTGATCTCGAATATTCAGGCCGTTAGATGTAAATACATATAGTACTTATTAATTAAATAAATAAAAACGGCATCTGCTCAAATATGAGTTTCCAGTTAAATAGCGTTTAAACAAATAAATTAAAAATCTGTCGGATTTAATCTATTTCCTAAAAATTGTCTTTGTTTACGTTTAGGATACGAAAAAAAACCAGATACGTATATTTCGAGAATCGGGAAGATGTGTGTTCAAAAGCACTATTCCGACTTTGTTTGACCAGGAGGTCCTACATAACCGAGTAAGTCTAAGGCACGCAAGATCTAATGATGGTTTCCCCTAGGTTCGAACCCTACCGGAGGAAGAATATTTTTCTAACAAGATTTCTCGAATATTCAGGCCGGCAGATGGAAATAAATAAATATACTGTTTAATAAATAAGTAAATAAAAACAGAACATCTACTGAAACATGAGTATCCATTTAAAAATAAAAGAAGTTTAAACAAATAATTTTTTAATTCCTTTATTTTTTTAAAAAAATATATATATATATATATATATATATATATATATATATATATATATATATATATATATATATATATATATATATATATATATATATATATATATATATATA
This sequence comes from Acanthosepion esculentum, assembly GCA_964036315.1. Taxonomy (NCBI): domain Eukaryota; kingdom Metazoa; phylum Mollusca; class Cephalopoda; order Sepiida; family Sepiidae; genus Acanthosepion; species Acanthosepion esculentum. Next base: position 154,560,509 of record OZ038476.1, read on the forward strand.
TATATATATATATATATATATATATATATATATATATATAAAGGAACCCTTAAAGATCCATAATTGGTGTTAATGAATTTATTTCATGGGCAAAATTCCCAAGTTTATTCCTATCTCACTTTTATCTTCTTTCTCTTTTTTCTGATTTTCTTTTTTCGTATCTTTTTCTTTTTCTTTTTTCCTTTACTTCAGTCTGGACAAATTAAAAATCCATTTCTTAATTTAAAATTGGTCTGAACGATTGGGAATTTTGCCAATGAAATAAATTTATTACCACCAATTATGGATCTTTAAGGATTCCTTTTTCATTATTATTGTTATAATATTGCTCTGTTCTTACAGTGACCTCTCTTTGAATTCATATCCTCCTTGGAATTATCCCTACTAAACATCAGTGTATGTATATATATATATATATATATATATATATATATATATATATATATATATATATATATATTTCACACTGAGTTTACACGAATCCATAACGAATAACCATACGTTGCTTGTGGATGATGAAAACTTAAGGTACAGAGATATGTCTGCTGTTCTTTTCCTCGAATCTGGCAGGAAATAATATACACAAAACGACATGGCAAATGCTTTTATATGTGAAGCAACACTTCATACATTTTCCAACACCTGCATATATTTTTGCATCGGCTTCCGACGTTGGGAACGTCGGTTGAAGTAAACACATGTAAATCTGCATTTATAAACAACGAAATATAAATGCGATACAGAACAGCTGAAAATTATTAGAGAGTAAAAAAAACAAAAACATTTCCACTGAAATCTGAGAGAATTTAGGCTCCCGGAATAGAACGAAAACGAATCGGAAATGCTTATTTGTTAAGAATGTATATAATGTCGATAATCAATAAATATTTGCTGAACTTTGACATTTTTAGCTCATAACTATCGTCATTACATGCACTTAGGTGAGCGTTCTCCGCAAAAATGATTCATTGAGATTGAAGGTAATCTGTAAGACGTTTATTTTAGGTGAGTCCTAACTTAGTCCAGTGATTAGCAAGCTCGTCTTACCAATCATACTTGCTGTCGGGGGGGGGGGATCAACCATTAGATTTGTATATATGGATTTGTGCTAAATTTCATAAATCCTTTCAACTTGACATTTATTTATCAGATGCTAATATTCGAGCGCAGGTAAAAGCCACGATTTCATATTCTGATTTTTATGGTCAGCACATCTACTTGGGAACCTAAGCTTGGTAAAATCGTTTTCGACAATATCAGGACAAAACGGAGATATAATTTTGTTTTCAATTCATCAGCTCATGAAAGAGGTCTCATAGAAGTTGACACAGACAATGAAGACAGCCCAGCAGGATGCAGACGTTATAGGGTAGAGCATGAAGTTGATGCTACAGCCGATTGTGGCTGTGCAGGAGTTCGATACAAAACACAGACTTGATCATTCTATGCAACCAAAATGATGAGAATGTTAGATTTAATTCTTCTGTTGAGAAAGCGATTAATTGCTATACTCTTCCAAATGACGATGATCAGTTTGAATAGGAATTTGTTTGATCTCAATCTGATGACACATTCCCCCACCCAGTAAACATTGAAAACACTGGACGCCTACCGTACAGCTATTGTTAGTAAGCTAGTCTCGAAGGCTATGCCAAATGTAATGACAAGAAGTTTTCAAAGTTTTCTTTTTACTCGATTATAAACAATATTAAACACGATTTATTTAAACAATATTAGACATTATTTATCTATTTATTAGAGTATTTATTTGCAAGAATAATTTTATATTTCCAAGGTGATTAAAATATACGAACCAACTACAACGCAAGATTTATTATTTATCATATTAAGAAATAACTACGAAAACAATTTTTTGATTCATAAATGTATAAAAAAATTCTGTGGACGATAGAAAAAGAAAATTTAAATAAACACATAAAGACGACGAGTAACTGTAATAAATTTGAAAGAAACACTTTTTCCGGATGTTACATATTTTCTTCTCACATTATTTTTTAACCCTGAATACTACCTGTTTTAATTTTTCAAGTGGGGTTCATGAAACTATTATAAAACTTTCATCGTAAAAGAGCCATTATTAGCTTTATTTAAATCTTAATTGTCAATTCTCGACAAAGAAAAGAAAGAAAATGCATAAATCTTGCTTCATATGTTTGGGTTTTATTATAATTCTAAAGATAGTTTTTCTAAGGCAATCAATATTGATGAAGTAATAGCGGTGTCAAGGGAAAGAAACTGTCCTTTTGACACAGCGTTTATTTTTGGGTACAAGTGTTAAACTTTGCCGAATTTATTTTCTCGATTTTACCAAATCTTGATCTAAATCGGCGAATATTCAAAAGATATTATTATACTTAGAGTAATTATATCAAAAAAATATATTATTATACTTAGGGTAATTATATCGAAAAAATATATTATTATACTTAGGGTAATTATATCGAAAAATATATTATTATACTCAGGGTAATTATATCGAAAAAATATATTATTATACTTAGGGTAATTATATCGAAAAAATATATTATTATATTATACTTAGGGTAATTATATCGAAAAAATATATTATTATACTTAGGGTAATTATATTGAAAAAATAAGGTGGTAATTATATAGCATATGATTTTAGGAATCTAATTCAACTGTTTTTAAGGGACTATCCCGAAGAAAGAGTAATAATTTTCAAGTTAAAAAAGTGATAATATTTTTATCTGAGTAAAGTTGGACTAGTATTTTATCATAGATATTCGCCAGAATAAAGTGTGTCTATCTAACAAAAAATAAATAAAATAAAATAAATGGCCCAAGTCATTCTATAGGAGGACTTATCGCCAAAGTTCAGATAAATAATTTCATGGAGAAGAGCATGTAGAAGGATGTGATGATGGCGTGCAAACTTCACAAAAGTCTGCAACGTGTGAAGTGGTTCGGCCCGTACCGAAACCAAATATCTCGGAAGAAAATTCTGAAATTTATGCCTTACGAAAATCCACCCCGAAAGCAAGTTCAGGCTAAAGTTGGTGAGGTTCTCTATACAGAACACAGGCTAACCGGCGTTTGTTTGATGAAGAAATTACCAGGAAAGAAAAAGCCATGAAAATTACCACGATGACAAAAAACAAAACTAATGGGCAAACCTTCCACCTCAACATCCCTGATGAAAAAAGCCAAGAAAATCATTACACAAGAAGGTGAAAAATTTGCCAGCCATGATGATCAACCAAACATAAATGACATGAATGATGATGGTATTCAACCCGCCACCCAGTAGATGATGATGATCTCGTAGAAATTCCTTACCCCGATTTGAAAGAAATGTGTGGGTTATTGTTGTTTATGAAAGAGAAAAATTTGCAGAAATTAAATGGCCAATGCAAGAATAGATGCCTTGAAAGTCCTCTAGGAATTAGCGAGCTATTGAAAATGGTAAAAAAAACACTGTATTTTTTAAAGAAATATACATTACCAAAATCTTGCCTCAATTGTCAGAAGAAGAATCTGGGATATACAAAGAACTATGAGTTCCTAAAAACAAAACCAATTACCATCAACTTGAAAAAACAAACACACCATGAAATGATAAAAACGTATATAATAGAAACATCTTGATTTCTGTTTTCCAATAAAAGGGGTTACAAAATTTAAATTCAGTATTATATTTCTGTTTAAATCTTACCAACAAAGTTGCTTTCGTCTAATTTTTACCTTATTTTACATTTCTTTTTATTGAAAAAAATACATCTGAATGAAATAAATTTAATTCTTTGTGTTATTCTCAAAGTTATTCTGCAAAGTATGTTGATAAAGCCACAATACTCGTATCACCTGGGTAAAGTGAGTGTTTTAAAAACTTTTTTACTCAATGCAAGAACCAAGAGCCACTTAGAGTAGAGTTAGAGGTTTGCTGAATTAGGTTGTATTTTGGATATAAGAGGAGGCGGAAAGAAGTGCAGATTATTAGAATAGTCAGGGTGGATAACGGTTGACCAGAGACTATGAAGAAGTTAAGAATATAATGAGCGAGGAAGCTTGCTCTCGGGAGTCTGTTCCACAAAGTGAAACAAAACTATCGAAGAGACAAAACAAAACTCTCGTCAGACCCTCCCAGATGATACAGGAGCTATTGAATGTGATTGGATTCATTGAAAGGAAATATTAAAAAGAAAATCAAAATGTGAATATTGAGCATGTTTTCTCATTCAAGTTTTAAAAAGGCCAAAAAAAAAAAAGGTTACCACGCTTTACCTCACGAAACATTAAATGAATCGAGTCCGAAAGATTTTCAACTAAAAACGCAATCATTTACGAAAATGCTCATCTTGCACGTTTTGTACACATAAAGGGTTTAATGGCATAAACAAAATTTGATATATTTGATACGTATTTGGGCTCAGAGACTCAATCCTTTGAAAATGTCCGGAAGAATAATAGAAATAAGATTTTTTAGGATTTTGGAATCGAGCCGGTGTGTCTCAATTCGGGTTGAAAAAATGGAAGAAAATCAATGAAATAGTGAATACCACTTTTCCAGCAAAGTGCAGATTGAAAGTGAAAAGCTCATTAAATATTTGGACTTTACAAGAGATATTTGAAAGGCTCACTAGATATTTTAATTTTACTAGAGATATTTGAATGGCTTACTAAATATTTGGACTTGACTAGAGATATTTGAATGGCTCACTAAATATGTGGACTTTACTAGAGATATTTGAAAGGCTCACTAAATATCTGGACTTTACTAGAGATATTTGAAAGGCTCACGAGATATTTTAACTTTACTGGAGATATTCGAATGGCTTATTAAATATTTGGACTTTACTAGAGATATTTGAATGGCTTATCAAATATTTGGACTTTACTAGAGATATTTGAATGGCTTACTCAATATTTGGACTTTACTAGACATATTTGAATGTCTCACTAAATGTCTGGACTTTACTAGAGATATTTGAAAGTCTCACTAGATATTTTAACTTTACTAGATATATTTGAAAGACTAACCAAATATCTGGACTTTACTAGAGATATTTGAATGGATTACTAAATATTTAAACTTTATTTGAATGGCTCACTAAATATCTGGACTTTACTAGAGATATTTGAAAGGCACACTAGATACTTTAACTTTACTAGAGATATTTGAATGGCTTCCTAAATATTTGGACTTTACAAGAGATATTTGAATGGCTCACTAAATATATGGACTTTACTAGAGATATTTGAAAGGCTCATTAGATATTTTAACTTTACTAGAGATATTTGAATGGCTGACTAAATATGTGGACTTTACTAGAGCTATTTGAATGGATCACTATATATCTGAACTTTACTAGAGTTATTTGAAAGGCTCTCTAGATATTTTAATTTTACTACTATATTTGAATGGTTCACTAAATATTTGGACTTTACTAGAGATATTTGATTGGCTTACTAAATATTTGGACTTTACTAGAGATATTTGAATGCCACTCTATATATCTGGACATTACTACAGATATTTGAATAGCTGACTAAATATTTGGACTTTACTAGAGATATTTGAATGGCTTACGAAATATTTGGACTTTACTAGACATATTTGAATGGGTCACTAAATATTTGGACTTTACTAGATATATTTGAATGGCTTACTAATTATTTGGACTTTACTAGAGATATCTGAATGGCTCACTAAATATCTGGACTTTACTAGAGATATTTGAATGGCTCACTAAATATCTGGACTTTACTAGAGATATTTGAATGGCTCACTAGATATTTTAACTTAACGGGAGATATTTGAATGGCTCACTAAACATTTGGACTTTACTAGAGATATTTGAAAGGCTTACTAAATATTTGGCTTTTACTAGAGATATTTGAATGCCACACTATATATCTGGACTTTACTAGAGATAATTGAAAGGCTCACTAGATATTTTAACTTTACTTGAGATATTCGAATGGCTCACTAAATATTTGGACTTTACTAGAAATATTTGAATGTCTTCCTAAATATTTGGACTTTACTAGAGATATTTGAAAGGCTCACTATATATTTAGACTTTACTAGAGATATTTGAATGGCTCACTAAATATCTGAACTTTACAAGAGATATTTGAATGGCTCACTAGATACTTTGACTTTACTAGAGATATTTGAATGGCTCAAAAAATGTTTGGACTTACTAGAAATATTTGAAAGGCTCACTAGATATTTTAACTTTACTAGAGATATTTGAATGGCTCACTAAATATTTGGACTTTACTAGAGATATTTGAATGCCTCACTATATATCTGAACTTTACTAGAGTTATTTGAAAGGCTCTCTAGATATTTTAACTTTACTACAGATATTTGAATCGTTCATTAAATATTTGGACTTTACTAGAGATATTTGAATCGCTCACTAAATATTTGGACTTTACTAGAGATATTTGAATGGCTTCCTAAATATTTGGACTTTACTAGAAATATTTGAAAGGCTCACTATATATTTAGAGTTTACTAGAGATATTTGAATGGCTCACTAAATATCTGAACTTTACAAGAGATATTTGAATGGCTCACTAGATACTTTGACTTTACTAGAGATATTTTAATGGCTCACTAAATGTTTGGACTTTACTAGAGATATTTGAATGGCTTACTAAATATTTTGAGTTTACTAGAGATATTTGAATGGCTCACTAAATGTCTGGACTTACTAGAAATATTTGAAAGGCTCACTAGATATTTTAACTTTACTAGATATATTTGAATGGCTCACTAAATATTTGGACTTTACTAGAGATATTTGAATGCCTCACTATATATATGAACTTTACTAGAGTTATTTGAAAGGCTCTCTAGATATTTTAACTTTACTACAGATATTTGAATCGTTCATTAAATATTTGGACTTTAGAGATATCTGAATGGTTTACTAAATATTTGGACTTTACTAGAGATATTTGAAAGGCTCACGAAATATTTGGACGTTACTAGAGATATTTGAATGGCTTACTAAATATTTGGACTTTACTAGAGATATTTCAATGGCTTACTAAATATTTGGACTTTACTAGAGATATTTGAATGATTACTAAATATGTGATCTTTATTTGAATGGCTCAATAAATATTTGTACTTTACTAGAGATATTTGAAAGGCTCACTAGATATTTTATCTTTGTCTCACTAAATATTTTGACTTTACGTGAGATATTTGAAAGGCTCACTAAATATTTGGACTTTACTAGTGATATTTGAATGGCTCACTAAATATTTTGACTTTACTAGAGATATTTCAAAGGTTCACTAAATATTTGGACTTTACTAGAGATATTTGAAAGGCTCACTAAATATTTGGACTTTACTAGAAATCTGAAACAATTTTAAAGAAGATGTCGACTGTATCTTTAATTGTTGGAGAACTTGAAACGCTTAATAAAAAGACTGAAAGAAATACAAATCGGAAAATCTGAATCAATTCAAACAATTGTTAAGAAAACTGAAGTGACTTGTTGTCACTTGGTCCCAAGCAACTTGATCTCCCCCATGAGAAAATTAATAATAAAATAATCAAGTGCACATTTTTGCCCACAGAGATTGCGTATAATGAGAAAGGAAACGATCGGTTGATGCCAGTATTTGTGCAAAGACAGGGAAATGTGTTAAGCCTATCAAGAGATTCCCATGAAACCGAATACATGTTCAATCGAGAAAGGTTAATCAATAATCGCTTCTGGACACACAGGTGTTACATTTGTGCGCATAGATTGTTGTGACAATAGTATTGCTATCTTAAACTTTACATAAACTCTTCAGAAACAGATTACAGTGTCGCGTTGTGGGCTAATGGTTAACAAGTAAATGTAATTGCGTCGTGAGTAGTCATTGGTTGTCCCATATTTCTGGCTTTGTGTCTAGTAAATCAAAATTCTTCAAAGGCAGATTGTCTCCTTTTTGCTTGTCTAATTGAAAAGCTGAATACAAATCATAATAGGTTTCCTTGCCATCAGTGAAGATATAATGTCTTACCTGACGACTCATTTCTTATTTTAGAGCGTACGGGAGAACGAAAAGAAAGGGTTGAAGCAAGCCAACCAACGTAGGTGGAAGAGAGACAACAAAAAGTACTAAATCTTGCTATTTAGGATTTCTTTCTCCAAAATAACGCTATCTTGTTTAGCATTGAAGAAGAATTCGACCGTTAAATAATGAACGCTCAACGTAAAGCCTGTTGTTATTGTCATTGGTGTACATTCTTTGTGAACAGAACGTCTGCCATGTAAAGCGGGGATCATCAAAGATTAGTAGTTAGTGTACAATTCTATGGGCAGGTGTATCGGTCATAATCGCCTTGTTTTGAATACAAGAATACGACTGTCCTGGGTATGACGATAAACTACAGCCGCATCTTGAGTAAGACAAGAAACTACGTCCGACAGCAAGGCCTCTGATCAGGAGGTTTTGAGGAGCGTAGAACCACCTCTTAATTGCTGGTGTTCCCAGGTCCACTTTGTCCTGGGTTGGTAGCACCTGTTATGATCCCAGCTATGGGCAATTAATAAACCCCTGGTGCTAAAACACTATGAAAGCGTAAAAAATATGTTTTAATACCAACAATACTTTTTTTGCAAAAACATTATTACAAGCAATACATTCTTTGAAAAATATTACCAACAATACATTTTTGGACAAAAATATTACCAGCAATACGTTTTTTGTAAAAATATTACCAGCAATAACAATCTTGTCGGCATTAAATAACCCACTGAGGTGTTGATATGCCGTAAAACAAACCAAACCAAGAATACGAAAACAGGATAACGAGAATTCGAATGTTACATCAACTTTATGGTTGGTTAATTCAAGGAACATTTGATCACTTTAACAGAATGTTCAAAACATGGAGGCAATTAACAAAATTAAAATTATTCGGTACTTTTTCGTTTCTGAGATGATATTTAAAAATATTTCACCTACTTTATTATTAACTAGCAGCCATACCCAGTAGGTCGATCAGAAAAAGCGTTCAATTAGAATGGAGCAAAAACAGCATCATGTTTAGATGTTACAGAGTCTATCTTCAATTACTTTAAAGTACTTTCATAAAAAATTTTTTGAATTAATGCAGTTACTGATATAACAGAAGTAGTCTGTATTTAGTCAACCGAAGTTAGCCAAGGACAAGAAGGGGTAAAACAAGTAACATGAAGACCCACTTCAGATCATAATTATTTTGGAGGTTTTGAAATTCAATTTATCAGTGTGCTACCAGGGATGTATAAGAGGATACATTTATAAAGCAATTGTAAAGTTTGATGAAAATTGGTTGAAAGATCAATGAAAAATAAGAAAGAAAACAGTAAAAATCGCCATTTTTCGCTATTTATATGTTTTCACTACATGAGTGAACTCAATTATCAAGTTAAATGACTGTTAAACAATCAACTTATTGTTAGATACAATTGAGTGAAATTTGTATTAGATTGCATGAAAATTGAGTTAGTTTTAGTTTAAAATTTGTGTTGAAATCGATTTGTGATGAAATCTTTTTGGTTTTTTGCTAAAAGCAGTGGCGTAGAAATAAAAATGAGGTATTGTTGAGCTCATTATAATGTAAGTAACCTACATACCGAGTTTGAACGAAAAAGTTAAATTTATCAATTTTTGATCGGCTTTATCGATTATTGATTTTTTTTTTAAATTATCGATTTTTACGCTAAGAACCTATCTCTTACTTGGTACAATGTATGTGTCAAATTTGGTCAAAATCGGTTGGATGGATCTCGAGTGAAAAGGTATCACAGAGACACACAGACGTTATATATATATATATATATATATATATATATATATATATAGAGAGAGAGAGAGAGAGAGAGACAGACAGACAGAGAGAGAGAGACAGAGAGAGAAAGAGAGAGAGATTTTGACTAGTTTTTGTTTCCAACTGATCCACTTGTCGATTGTTGAATGAAAATGCGAGAATTCTATACAAAAAAGGCTTCGAACATGACTTGAACTCGCATACTTCACTTCGGACGGTGCCTTACCATTCTGGTTATTGATGTAAAACAAAGTTCTTATCCTTAATGTTACGGCTATGACATAATCTAATGATTTGTTTCAACATTTTATTGTTTAAAAAGCCAACAAATACGTGAAAACAAAAGTCGTATCTTAATAAATTTCTTACGGCTTGCAACTCTTCGAGACTGACAAGAATATTTCTTCAACGTTCCTTTATAAATTCTTATTGTCATCTGACATGAAAACCTAGAAAGCATCTGGCTGATTTATGTTTCGTAATTCTAAAGGCTTCCGGACTCTCAAAGTTGAACATCATAAATAAATAACGAACATGTAACAATTCCTGTGTTTAAATATTTAAATCATTGAGCCTATGAGCATGTATTTAGGATTGAACAGTCTTATTTCGCGGTAACTCGCTTGATCTGAGTAGAACGGAAACTATGAAGAAAACGGCCAACGAAAACGAAAGCCAACAAAAGAACATTATCAGTAAAAGAACGAATAGAAAAATAAATATTAGATTTGATTTGAGTGATATGGAAATTTTCAGTGACAGCAAAAAATAAATCATGAACATAAAACAACGACAACAGCTGAGGCTTCAAATGATAGTTACGATTTGAGAAGCACATAGACTATGTATTTTGTCAGTTTTTTTGTTGAACTGAGGAAAAACAGACACTTCTATATTGAACTGAAAAAGTGAGAGGAAAACAATTGTAACTAGTTGCGCGTTTATTAAGCTTTTGTTAGGATCAATTGGATTTGTCTGGTAAGCAGTTTTCATTGTGATCTTTTCCTTACTTGGATTTTATCGCTTTTGTTTGTCTAAACAGACAAGACTTTCTCCGGAGTTGAGGCCGGAGTATCTCCGTCTTTAGAAGCGGCATAAAAATACGAAATGCTAGATATACATGAAACTTTTATAAGGAAGTTTCTCCCACGACTTCGGATATTGGAGTTTATTTAGTTATGACAATATTTCTCTCTCTCTCTCTCTCTCTCTCCCACACACACACACATACGTACATACACACGCACACACATACACAGAGACACGTATACATACACAGAGACACGTAAACACACACACACACACACACACATATATATATATATATTACTTACATTATTTACATTATTCTGACTGTTATTCTCATCTTCATTGCCATATTAACAAGGTTTCGGTCATTGTATGTTGGCCTTCTTCAGGAATTTCGAACGAACCCTTTATTTCACCCACCAGGGTAGATTGTTCTAGTTCCACGTGCCATGCCTCTTCCGGATATCTCAGTTATTTTCCTTTAACTCAACTCTCCTGTGGCCTGGTATTGAACTCACATCTCTTTGGGTCTCGTCACTGGATCTAACCAACGTCTTTATTCACTGGGCTATGTGTCCTTGAGGACATCAGTGTATGAATTTTATGTATTATTATGCAATAATAATAACAGAAAAATTGCAATATGGGCACTGTTAAAAAATGATAGTGAGAAATTAGGTTTATAAGTCCCAAAAAATTCATACCCAGATGGAATTCATACACTTATGGAAGTAAATCCAAATGGAAAACTAAGTGGAGGCTCGAAGGGTTATCAACACTGACAAACTTCCGGCAAATCTTGCGTCTAAGCCGACCCCCAAATGTAATGCCTTGAATTCCTTTGGATCATCTCGGCACGGCCGAGGGGACGGCCATGTTATCTGGGCAGCGCACGGCCTCTATACACCATCACCATGGCTGTGTCAAGGGATATATCACTCCAATCAAAGCACAAAATGACTGAATTTTGACCAAACAGGATGCTACATTTATCTCGCTATATTTATCTTACAAGATAAAGGGGTGGGCGCGTGCACACACACACACACACACACACACACACACACACACACACACACACACACACACACACACACACACACACATATATATGTATTAATTTAAATAGAAAAAACATATTTAAAACATTTTTTCACCCTTGGTAGTGCGGTCTGATGAACCAGGTAAAAATCATACACCTGGGGAAATAAATTATAAACAATGGACCCTTAAAGTTGTCCATTTTCTATTTAAATTAATAATTGCTCTGACTTGACATCGAGCTCTGTGGATTACATCCTCTTTGGGATTATCCATACGGATTACCAAACTTTTTAATACTTATATATATATATATATATATATATATATATATACATGTATGTATGTGTGTGTGTGTGTGTGTGTGTGTGTGTGTGTGTGTGTGTGTGTGTGTGTGTGTGTGTGTGTGTGTTTAAAATGAGGTACAGAATCCCGACAAGTTTTTCAGAAATTTGACAGAGGACGTTTCATTGAAACTAGATTTGATTACGCGTTTCGGCTTTCTAGACGTCACCAGATCCTAAAACGAAAGAAAGAAATGCGAGTGCATGCATTTGTGCGTATGCTTAAGTGATGAATCATGTTACTTTTTTCCTAAGCTGACGTTTCTCGTGATTAAAGTAGAAAGAAAATGAGTATCTTTTTAAAAAGACGTTGATATTTATTCTACATCTTTTCTTCATAATTCTTAATTCATGCCGAAAGTTGTTAATATAGTTTTCCCAGCTTTTTTTTTCCTCGACATAAAGGCAAATCCTCATCGCATTTTCAGAATGACTCGAAAATATAAATTCATGAAAATTCTGAAATTAATCCAAAGCAAATCCTTATACAATCTTTCAGAATAGGTTGAAAGTAAAATATTTATGTTTTTTGGTCTATCCAAACACACACACACACACACACACACACACATATATATATATATATATATATATATATATATATAGAGAGAGAGAGAGAGAGAGAGAAAGAGAGAGAGAGGCACCCATTTATCTTGCCAGATAAATATAACAAGATAAATGTATAGTCTTATCAAGAGCAAAACGGATTTTCATGAATGCAAATGAAACTGAATTCCCTGTGCCTTTTTGTAAATATTTTTATGGCAGCTGTTGAAACTGTCATAAAAATATTTACAAAAAAAGCATTTATTTTGATGAGCTTTTCCCTTTGATAGCTCGACTTCATGAATCTAAGCGGCTACTAGATTGACTATTAGGTCTCATCATTTTGCTGCTGAAATTGCTAGATTTAACTTTAAGTTCTATTCTAGAATTCTATTCTTTCACAATTCTTGCCTCTTTTCCAGCTTCTTGCTTTTCTGTCAATCTCCAAAAGTTTTACTAGATCTGCATCAACCGTTATTTTCTGTTTCTTTTAATTCTTTTATTTCACTATCCTTTTTCTTCAATAAGTTGCACAGTAACTCTTTGCATCTTAGCGACTTTATCGCCTTGCTTAGGTTGAAATGATTGAAAAGACAATGCATATTAATAGGATTTTGTTTGCCGTTTAGCATTCCCAAGAGAAAATGAACATCATTGATTTAATATATGTTAGAATGTCCGATAATGGAGTGCTTATACGAAAATAGAAATTAATCAACACAACTCAGAATGCAAATATCTAAGTTCTTTCTCAACTCTCAAGAAATAAAGTAATGAAGCTAATCCTATTTTTTTATTAATTACGACATGAAAAATTTATATACGAAATTTCATATATTAACCTTCTTCCTAAATTAATGTTCCTAATCAAAATTTAAGAACGGCTAATTAACACCCATTGCTATTTATTAGGCTGGAGAGAATGTTCTGCCATTTTTAATAAAATATACGAAGGGTGGTTAAAATTTCTCGGTTCGAATTACTAAACAAAGAACGGAATTTTTTTAAAAGCATTTCTTTGCCAGACCGAGAATTTTTCAGTAACCACACGTAACTTGACACGGGGGATATACGGAGGCACGGTGGAGTAATGGATAGCAGCTTGGACTGAGGAATTGTAGAGCCAAGTTCGAATTCCAGTCGAATGCCCATGCGAAAGATATGAATCCTCTTCTCCCTCCAGATATGGGTAAGTGTCAGGATAGATCGGGTTCTGTAGCCTAGGATGGCAACTGGTCTACCGCAGAAAGAAATGGCAACCTACTACAGGAAAAAGTCTTCCTCGTCAGTCATGTATTGAAAGATACATGATCGCCTAAGCGTGTATCACGCATGGCACATAACTGACTGAAGATTACTTGTATTTTTAAGATAGCTGAATTACATTAAATACTCGCTTATCAATACGTGTATAGTTTCCAAAACAAGGAAGGTATCAACTTTAATGAGAGGTTGTTGAACAATGTTTTGGATACACACGACACTGTTCCATGTTCCTCTCACAAATATTAATAGGCGAACAAAATGTGTTACTTATGGCACCCCATTCCATAAGGCTGTGCTTGTGTATTGCATTCAATTACACTCTACAAGATGTCGATCTTTTCTATTTTGTGTAACTACTCAATTTTCTATTCGTATCCAGGTGGTTTGCCCTCTGTATAGTTAATGAGTTATTCTAACATCCTTTACGAATATGTTTATAATTTTCCTAACAGTACAAATAGATCTTTGTATCGTACGTTATCAAATGCTTTTATTTTGTATATAACACATAAGTAATGAATTTACCCGTATCCTTAGCAACTAATATTAAGAATGTATGTGATTATAAAACTCAGTAAATGTCAAAATAAGTTATTCCAAAAATCGCTTGAAAATGAAAAAGTAGTAGGGATTTTGATTTAATTCTATAATTAAATTTTAAGTTTTTAGTTTCTGTTTTTGAAACATGATAATTCCTGTGTAGCGATGGATTAGTAAATTTATAATATAACACATAAGTGTAAATCCTTTTGCATTTGCATTCTAGATCCAGTTTAATTCTTTTACTATATACTCTATCAGAATTAGGCTATATTACTGGTATCATACTCTATCAGAATTAGGCTATATTACTGGTATCATATTTAGAGTGTGCTGCAAGCAGTTTGCATAATATCCTGCTAACAAACCGGATCCAAAGATTTATACTGAGATCATCTCCACACACAAACTCGACCGTCTATCCGAAAAATGCTGTAAACAAAGAGTCGATTAATCAGGCGACACAACATCAGTCCTTTATGATTCAATGACGTTATTCTCTGTCTAAGTGCAATCATTGATACCATTGTGCCAATAATAAAAACCTAATTGATCAACAGCTAAGAAAAGCTTCGGAATTCAGTATGATTTGTAGAGTGCAGTGGTCATCAGCGGAGAAATGGAATGTAATCTGATGCAATGGCTACATTTTTGTCTTGTTCTTGCATTGCTTGTGGGCATCTACTGTTTTCACGTGCTGGTGCTGCAGTCTGACTGGAGTTCGCCTGTTCCTAGTATACGTATTCTACTATTGGTCGAGAAAATCTCCGAGCTATTGCTGTCTCAGAGACAGAGTATCCATGATTAATGAGCTTAACCATTGTTCAAATGGTTTTAACTCCTGTTTACGTCTCGTGGTTACTACAGCTACTCTGCCACAGCTACACAACGTTTCTTACTTTTTACATCACATATACGTCCCCTGGTTGATTGGGGAAGACGAAAGCCTCCAATATACTGCAATGTCAATTTTTTGGAACATCAATAACCACAACAAGGACACTAATAAATTTACGCAGAATCCGCATTATAGATACTGTGACACAAGCATAGTCACAGATCTCAACACACACACATACATACACACAAACATATACACAGAGAAAGATAGAGAGATATAAGTGGAGTGGGCGGAGAGATCTGTTGAGAGATTGAAAAGCCGAATGAAGTGAAGAATCTCATAGAGAAAGCGGCGGTTGTTGAACGGAATTTGCCAAGAAGCGAAATGCAGAAGAAATTTTGTCGCAATTATGAAGTTCATCGATCTTTGAACCTTTTGGGATGAAAGAGGAAAATGAAATTTGCCTTCGCCTTCGAGGATCACATGAAGCAGAGAGTGTGTGTGTGGGGGGTGGGGGTGGAGAGAGACAGGGAGACTGAAAGTCATGGCCATTGAACAATACGCGCGCGCAGCTTTCGGACAAATATTAAGAAAGATGATATAAGTTAGAGCTGTGATTGTTTACAGACTCATGTGAATTGCAAAGGGTATTAACATCGTCAGTTGAGAGGATTTTGTGGCTTATAAGAGGGCAAGTGAGGGGATTGGGGAGGAAGAAAGAAAGAGAAAGAGAGACTAAGTGAAAGAGTGAGAAATAAAGAGAGAGAAACAAAGACTGAGTGAAAGAGAGTGAGAAATAAAGAAAGAGAAACAAAGACTAAGTGAAAGAGAGTGAGAAATAACGAGAGAGAAACAAAGACTGAGTGAAAGAGAGTGAGAAATAAAGAGAGAGAAACAAAGACTGAGTGAAAGAGAGTGAGAAATAAAGAAAGAGAAACAAAGACTGAGTGAAAGAGAGTGAGAAATAAAGAAAGAGAAACAAAGACTGAGTGAAAGAGAGTGAGAAATAACGAGAGAGAAACAAAGACTGAGTGAAAGAGAGTGAGAAATAAAGAGAGAGAAACAAAGACTGAGTGAAAGAGAGTGAGAAATAAAGAAAGAGAAACAAAGACTGAGTGAAAAAAGTGAGAAATAAAGAAACAAAGACTGAGTGAAAAAAAGTGAGAAATAAAGAAAGAAACCTAGAAAAAAGAGAAAGAACGAAAGTGCGAAGGAGAAAGAAAATAGATAAATAAATGAATAAAGAAAGAAAGGGAAATAAGAAGAGACGAGGGTTAAAAAAGAGAAAAAGATAAAAGAAAAAGAGAATAAGCCAAAATGATAGAGAAATAAATAAATAAAATCATACGCAGAGAGAGAGAGAGAGAGAGAGAGAGAGAGAGAGAGAGAGAGAGAGAGAGAGAGAGAATAAGAATGAATGCGTGAAAAATTAATAGAAAGAAAGAGAAAGGGAAAGGAAATAAGAAAAATAGAGCGAAAGAGAGCAAGAAAGTGCGATGGAGAAAGAAAGAAAGAAAGAAAGAAAGATCAAGAAACGGATGAAAGAAAAGAGAGAGAAAGAAAAGAGAGAGAAAGACAAGAGGGACTAGAACAAAACCAGGCAGAAGAAAGAAAGAAAGAAAGAAAGAAAGAAAGAAAGAAGGAAAAAAGAAAAAGAAAAGAGAGTGAGAAGAAGAAAGAAAGAAAGAAATAAAGAAATGGTAAAGGAGAAAAAGGGAGAAAGAGAGCTGAAATGAGGTAAGGAGAAATAAAGAGAAAGAAAGATTATGTGTTTATTAAAGACGCAAAAAGAAAGATGGACTACATTTGTCGTTAGTTTCGTCTTGCATATTTATTTCGTTTTTTTTCTTAAGGCCGCCGGTTTGCAAATGACTTGCTTTTACCCCTCGCCCCACTTTTGTCATACAGACTCACACACACCTCTCGTACACTCATACACACACTTACATGCTCATACACACATCTATCACACGTACTCATACACACTCTCTGTTACACACATACATGTACCCACGCTTTTTTCTTTCTGTCTTTTGTAGACACATACTCGTATACAAATCGGCATCTATCACATTCATCCACACGTATCAATAACGCAACATTCCTCTAACGCCATCGCTTTCGTACGCACACACATACAAACAAATCTCTATCATACCTACCCATAACATACAAACACGTCTCTATCGCAAACACACACTTGCAAACTCATACACAGGCACATACGCTCTCACACACATTCCTACATTCATGCAGTCGAGAGGAGAGCACAGAAAACTTCTCAACCCATCCAACTTGCCCCCCAATCGTAATTTTGACGTTTAGTCATTAAAATACTTATTTTGCAAAATGGCTATGGTTGATAATTTTTCATCGCCCCTTCGTACATACTCACTGATTGAAGCATTTACATATATAGATACACGCACAAATACACATATTTACGTACATACACAGTTACATACGCGTACATCAATAGGGGATCCACAATCTAATGGGCCGGGGGGTGGTGGAGGTAAAACGCTTGTTTGAGTATTTCAATGTGATATAATGGCTAACAAGATTATCTCGAAAATCAGTTTACAACTGGGGAGCCAGTTCGATCCTTACTGGCCGCTTTGCGACACATCTGAGCTCCATTGAGTAAATCAGGAAAAAGCATTTGCCTCATACAGTAAATTTGAGCATAGCCATCTTGTCAATGCACTTGATTCAGTAGCGAATATCAGTAACATAAATCGAATATTATACAATGAAAATTTCAGATCAAAATTCGGTTAATAAGATGTCATGATATGAACCAATTGATCTATCCTTGTAAACATTAGAAAGTAAAAGTAGAGTTCTTCATTTTAGCATTTCATGTGGTTTAAATATACGATGTTATACGCATATGGAAGTCTATAAGAATCATCCCTTGTTTTATAGAAAATTGATTTTTAGGAGTAAAGAAACACTGGTTGGGAAAATTATCACAATGCAGTCTTATTTTTATCCTTTTTTTGAGATTATTCTGTAGGATGTTGTGCCGAAGATAAACTTAGCAAACACCAAATCAAATAATCCAGTTTGGAGGGAAAATGAAGAATCAAAGAAACAACTTTGTCAGGATTGGTAGAGAGAAAGAGAGGAAACGAGAAGAGGAAGGAAAACTGAAGATAGAGAGAGAGAGAGAGAGAGAGAGAGAGAGGGGGGGGAATGGGAGACATAGAAGGGAAAAATAATGTACAAAAGTTTTGATAGGGAGGAGGATTAAAGCAGTAACAGAGAAATAATTTCAAACTTGCAAGTGTGTGTCCCGTAGGCAACAAATTTGGAGTAAACGTATGTGTGTGTGTATGTGTGTGTGTGTGTGTGTGTGTGTGTGTGTGTGTGTGTGTGTGTGTTTGTGCTAGAATGGCCAAGAATTGTGAAGTTGTCCACAATATCCTTTTACGCGCTTCATGAACTTGAGTCCGAACTTTTCTATTGCATCGATGTCCACTGCCCAACGTCGAATCTTCGTGCAATTGAGCGTCAGTGGAATGAGTTGCAACATCATATTCGAGGTCACAATCTTTACTTTGCAGACAGTGCCGAACTATTTATATGGTTCGATGAACTCAGAATGGACACCCTAGGATAAAACTCCTCTGGGCAATCCTTTTTCGGAACGTGGTCACTCTCTACTATCCACTTAATAAGGTGAGAATAAAGGCGATTCGCAAGTAGAGTTATTAGAAACAGAATTAATATCAACCAGCACGCTTAGCTGCTGACTTAGTAAAACTGTCTTTTAATGCAAACAAATATATATATCGATCCACGGAAATGCTTCACATAGAAATTCTTTCTTACTTTCTCTTAACGTAGAAAAAGTGTTATTCCTTTTTATAGTATAAATTATTTTAGACAATTTGGCTCCCGTTCTTTCTAAATTCCAAATAAATTTGATGTTTGCTGTTGGTTCCACGATCAAAAATTTCGTTGGAGTATTCTGCTCAGATAAGGAGTTCCCCGTTCTACAGAAACATCCACATGTGTATCCGCACATAGGGCCACCTAAATCCTAAAACATAAAAGTCATAGATGTATATTGTCTTTTGCCTTGTACTATCTATCTATCTATCTATCTATCTATCTATCTATTATGCATGTATGTGTCAAAGTCTGCATATATACACGAAAAGAAATGCTGAACAAAAGAAAAAACTATAATTGCAAATGAGTTCAAGTTCGTTGTAATATGAATGTTGGCTCTGTTAACCAGAAACTTAATAGAATTATAATATATAAATATCTAACCAGACATAAAATCGAAACGTTTCAATGTCTGCGTAAAAGAAGCATTAGAATTGATTGCCAGTCAATTAATGTAGAAAAAGGAAAAGAAAAATGTCAATCGATTTAGACGTAAAGGTGATGGCACACGAACTAAACCTAACAAATCGAACCTTTAATGGGGAAAGTTTAATATCGATCAAGATTTTATTTATTTATTTCTTACTGGGTTCAATTGTCGGCTGTTGGCAGACAAGATTTCGAATAAATAACCGCCATTGCAGTTTTTCTGACTTTTGCGATTATTGACCTTTTTTTTTTTTAGAACGGTGTGAAGGGAACGCGACTCTTTCTGAAATACACAATTTGTCTGATGGCTTTTTTCTTCGAAATTTCATGTTCTTATCATTTTAAGAGGTCAAGTGATTCCTATTATCGGCAGACATTATAAGCACCACGAAAATTCGTTAGACTAGAAGAAAAATAAAAAAGGTGAAAAATAGGAAAATAAAGAATAAACAATAATCAATAATTTCATGCGAATACATATATATATTTGTATATATATATATATATACATATATATATATATATATATATATATATATATATATATATATATATATATATATATATACATACATATATATATACATACATATATATATATATATATATATATATATATATATATATAAGTATGTGTCTTTCACGCGATATATATATATATATATATATATATATATATATGTGTGTGTGTGTGTGTGGGGGGGTGTTTGTATTTTTGAATAAATATTTTTATAAGCGCAGCGATTATAGGTATGTGTGCTTAGAGACACATACATGCATACAGACAGGCATCTCACCCTCTCTCTCTCTCTCTCTCTATATATATATATATATATATATATATATGTTTGTGTAAAATTTCAGATATAAATAAAATGTATATGAAAAAATATAAATAAAAGAAAATACAAAAAAAATAAAAACAAAAGTTTTCCTCTTATATGTGTGTGTGTGTAGCTATATCTCGTTGTGTATATATATCACGTACTTCTCTCTGTCTGTCTGTCTGTCTGTCTGTCTCTGTCTGTCTGTCTGTCTGTCTGTCTCTCTCTCTCTCTCTCTCTATATATATATATATATATGGGGTGAATATGACAGGCAAATAAACCGTCCTCAGCATTTTTTTAATCATTTTACTCGAAGCAATGGAATAAATCCACGAAGAGGCAAGAGGTTACTGAGTTTGAAAGAGTAAGTGAAAAAATATTACGGTAAGAGAACAATAAAAGAACAGGAATTAAGAAGACAAAAGATAACGATTGACATTCAAATTTGTGAGGCTCAAAGTTGAGTGGAAATAAAAAGGCCGGGAGAGAGTTCTACAAGCAAGAAGCGTGACAGAAGAAACTGTTAGCATAGAAAATGATGAGACCTACCTGCCAATCTTGTACTGCGCCTAAATTTATAAAGTCGATGTACCAAAGAGATAAGCTCGTCAGAACGATTATCACGAAAATATTTATAGAAAAGGCATTATATTACGTCAGTGAGAAAATGCCTGAAACCGAGGTGCCAGGCCAAGACCGATAACATTGCCTATTCTTCTTTTGATTTTATCAAGAATCTCTAAATATATAGCAGAATCAAAAGGCCAGATGTGACAGCAATATACAATACACAGACAAATAGTAGACTTATAAATATGTAAGATAGATTCCGTCAATAAAAATTGTCTGTCTCTACGCAGTGAATCAACTTTCATAGCAGCAGACCTTACAATTCATTCCATTTCATATTAGCAGAATAATTAGTCCAAGAAGCTGCAATGAGTTATACCCCTGGAGGTTAGCATCAGCCATAATGATGGAAGGCAGAAAAGGTTCTCTATGATGATTAAATGATATCAGATTTGATTTGGAGACGTTAAACTTTACAAGCCATTACTTGTCTCAGTTAACCACTGACTAGAGGTAATTTTCGAGAGCAGGTGTCAGTTTTATTTTGTAAACCTAATCGGACTTTGTAGACCTAATCGACCTTTACTTAGAAAACAGAATGAAATCCATTTTGTTTTTTATTTTACGCTACTAATTGCTCTTGACCCACGCAGATATTGACAGTGACATATTTTTTCATTCACAACAAAGATTTGTAAAATAGCCATTCTACATTTAGTTTGTTTAAATTTTACATATAATGTTATGCAGAGCAATATAATTAAGCCATCTAAAATTTCTTGCTCCAACAAATTCTAGGCAATTTTTTTACATCAACGGCGACCAATTTGACTTTATCGAATCGATCAGACGGTTCCATTAAAACAGGAGTAAATAGTCGTTTCATTATTTTCATATCGAGTTGAGAACTGATGACATCGGGAAGGTCGTTGACGAAAATTAAGAACAACGTAGGTCCAAGGTGAGGAACACCTGCAATAATGCAAAAAGACCTTGAAGAGTGGCCATTCAAGACAACTTTCACTTCGTGATTTGATACGAAAGATTGAATCAGATCAAAAATTTGTCCGGAAATACCATAACCTTTCAATTTGTGAAGAATATCAGCATGCCACACCCCGAGAAACGCCTTCGGGATAGCCAAACGAACATATCGAGTTTCACGATTCTTATCTTACGCTTTATAAACTCTTTCAGCATTGATCATTAGTACATCAGCAGTTGTTCTAGAGAAAAGATATTCCTTGTCCGAAAGAAGACCCTACGAGGTAAAATACTTAACCAGTCTGGAGTTGATTAGAGCTTCTAGTATTTTACCAAGAAAACGTTAGAAGAATCAAACGGCTCTTCTGAAGTTATTTGTATCGACATTTTTAATGTTCTGATGTGGCTATTTAAATATTTTAAAATCCATTAGGGAGTAAATTTTCCTATTTTTCAAACTAAATAAAAGCCCATTATTTAAATACACGCTTATTTTTTGATTATTTCTATTTTTTGAAGGAGATATTTTTTCTATTTCATGTTTGTAGATTTATTCTTTGTGGGGTTTTAAAATACCAATTTCTAAACTTGTTACAAATTTTAATTTTAATGTCAAGATTGAAACGCAATAAAATGCCACACATATATTGTCTCGGGCGCTTTTGCCCCGAATATTGTCAAAATATTTACACCATAACGGACATTTTGTTTGAAACGACTGAAACTATTTTTTAACATGACAAAACTCTTCGCAACCTAAAAAGAAATTTAATCAGCCTTACTTAAATTTTGTATGATATGATGAACCGGCCTAGAAAACAAAACAAAATCACATCTCAAAACAATATCGGTTTTTGACTATGCATTTTCTGTAAAGTAAAACATGTATCCTTCCTTTCGGCACTTGTAAATTGCTATCAGGGAAAAGCGAATTTATAAAAAATCATTTTTTCTCGTTTGGGGGAAAATTCTTCACGTATCAATCTTTTTTCACTATTTATTCTTATTTATTTATTTTTTTTATTTACATTAGCTGTGAGATTTGTTTTTTCTTTTTTCTATTGTGATACAAATTGCTGTGAGTCTGAAGAAGTCGGAAGGGGATAATTCATAAACACTTCCTTTTTTAATACAAGAATATAATCGCAAGGCATATTATTTTTCTTTCATATTTTAGAAAAGTTTGGCTTTGATTTTCACTGCATTCATTGTTTAAGATAAAACATTTCACTTTAAGAATAAGGCTTATGCCGTAGAACAGGTTTTGGTTGCACTTTGGTAATTAATAAATAAATAAAGAGAAACTGAAGCAAGGCCGTCAAAAATCGGAGTTGGCATTGTTTTCGTTTTTTTAACTTAGACATTCTCTTATATAAAAAAAATCGGCGTCTCCCGTTGAGCAATGGTGACTCTATTTATCTGGCAGACGATTTCTTAAAGGATGCCACAAAAGTGTCCCACTATCTCAGATTAAGTAAATATCTACATAAGTTACAAGTATTTTTGTGCAGTGAGTTTGAGTTTTATTGGGTGCTTCACTATAGTGATACCTTTACCAAAGTGAATTTTCACTTGCACGTAAATTCGTCTATTACGAATTGAGAAGAAGAAGAAGAAGAAGAAGAAGAAGAACAACAACCACCACCACCACTACCACCACCACCGTATCTGTCTATATTTCTGAGATGAGGTTCTGTAATTATTTACATTATTTACATTGTCCAAGGACACATGGCCCAGTGGATAATAAACGTTGTGTGTATCAAGTGACTTGACCCAAAGAGTTGTGAGTTCAATACCTGATTACTGCAGTAGGGGACAAAAACTTGGAGAGTTGTCTTAAAGAGAGATAATTGAGACATGTGGAAGAGGTGTGAAACTAGAACAATCTATCCCAGTGGACGAAATAAAGGGTCCAGTTCGAAATTCCAATCACCTGAAGAAGACCGGAGCGTACAAGGCTGAAAAGTCGTGAATATAGCAATAAAGATGAGGACAAAAGTCCGAACAATGTAAATAACAACCGTTGCTAATTTTATTTATTTTTAGGTGCAAATGGTAAACTTTAGTACCTTCCTCAACAAATTTCAAATGATACTGGTACCTTTAATATGGATTGCAAAGAAATATAAACGATTGGACATTCTGGCTTGTTACTTAATATAATGAGAGTTTGTCGTATACTCAAGACAAAAATATGGTAGTAATCTTTTTTTAGAGTCGATCTTATGAAAAACAAGATGGAAATTTTAATGAATTTTAAGAGGAGTCAAATTCGCATAAAATGTTGGCTCCTTTTAACGATTCCAATATTATTTTTGTTGATACATTGATAATATTATTTTTTAAAGTTTTTTAGTTACATTGCTTCGTTTTTTATACAACTGAAAAATATAAAAAATTCGAATACACCAGAATCAGCCTCACCATTTTGATTTCAGTCTTTCTAAAAATCTTATAGTGTACAACAATAATCTGATAAAGACAAAATGTTAAATCAACCCAAATTTCACCCTGAAGACGAATAAATCTCTGCAAAAAAATTTGCATCAGTTAAAGTACAAGAATCTTTTAATAATAAGAGTCTGTATTTTATAATTCAGATGATTTAAACTTTTCTTGTTTATTTTCATTGCGTGTTACCTTTTGATGAGGTTGTATATGGGAAACAAAACAAGTTAATGTTGGACTTAATATAAATATTGTTATTATTTATCTTGAGAAGC
>OZ038476.1:154587868-154622868 GCA_964036315.1 Acanthosepion esculentum
GAGAGAGAGAGAGAGAGAAAGAGCGAGGAAAAGGATATTAGAAAAATTGACAGGCAGAGGCAAACAACTGATGAGAGAGAGAGAGAGAGAGGGAGAGAGAAATATAGAGATAGAGAGAAAGAGATAGAGCGAAAGAGATAGAGAAAGAAAGAGAGAAATAGAAAGAAAGGAAGAGAATCAGTGCAAGAGGTGATGATGAATATAAATTGTTAAGACAGAAAAAATATGAAAATCTTTTGAAATAAAAATCAGCTACTGCTGCTGCTGCTTCCACTATTATCTTTTGACAACAACAACAAGAATAAAAACAACAGTAATACAATTACTGTATATAATATTAAGATTGATGAAAATATGAAACGAATTGCACCATTGGTCAATTTGGAAAATGCGTCTACCCACAGGTTGTCGAGATGAACCTGGGAACGAATTGATGCTTGCAACATGAACAATAAATTATACAGACTAATTCACACTTGAAAATATTGAGAGGAAAACAAAATAAATTTAGTGTGAAAAAACAAAACAAAACAAAACAACGGACGTTTAATATTTCTGAAAGGACACAAAGCAGAATTCGTTCTTCTATCAACTTACTAGTTTTTTTTCTTTTTTCTTGACCGACTCTCACGCATGTAAGGAAAAAGTAATGAAATTGCTTGCAAAAAACACAGCACTGCAAAATAGAACAATTATTTTTTATAGTATAATTAAACTTACCGTTAAAAGGCGCGCCCATATCTGACCTTACCCTGTTTTATCGACTCTTAATGAAATATAAAACAACTAGAAACATATTCTGAAATAAAAGAAGTTTTTATGGAAATAAAAATAGTATATAATCAACTAAATAATGCCATCGTGATTTGGATTTTGTTTCTCTTAAGTGCATTCACTGATTACATTCTGTCATTTGATTGGTGCAATATCTGAACAATTGGCGGAACTTGACAAAGAATAGACTTGACTTTCATTATGTCTGTTTCCAATAAATGCCTTCATAAAATGTTTATCAAATAATTTGAACGTTCGTCTTGGCCCAAATTAAAATAAGATGAAATTGAAATAAGTTTATAATGAAGAAGAAGAAGAAGGAGAAGAAGAAGAAAGAGAAGAAGAAGAAGAAGGAGAAGAAGAAGAAGAAGAAATAACTTCATTTTTAAATTATTTTTTTTATCGCAAACTTTCAAAAAGTTGATTGCTTTTCTTTCCTTCGTCTATTGAATCACTAATATCGACCATTTTTTGCTGAATATTTTTTACTTACATTCTTTCTTTATATGAATCTTTCTTTCGAATTTATTGTCATTGAAGATTGTTTCTGACTCGAAAATTTATCATTGACTCAAGACTTCCTGCTCTCCCGAATTCGTTTTATTATTCATTAGTTTGATGATTTATTTTCAAATTGAAGAAGTTTAACATTATTATAAATTGTTTTCCTTTAAAAGATTTTACCTGGATTTACTTTTGAGTAAACAAGATGAAAAACTTGACCAAGAAGAAAATGATAATAAATATTTGATTTAAAACCAGTCGAAATAATATAATAAAGATCAGAGAGAAAAACGCATATTCGCTCCCCTTTTTTTGTTGGTCGATTGTTGGACGGATTAATGTGCAAATCTTTTCATTTTTGAATCTTTCAAATGAATGAAAAAGGAAGGAATTTTCTTTCTTTAAAACCAATACTATTAAACATTTTCTTTTGATTTTAGAATAAAGAAAGAATTAATGATCTCGTTATTTGTTAAGTAGCGCGTTCCGTTTTTTTATAAGAAGCACCCTTTCTGCTGAATTGATCTTTGATGAAAAGTTTTAATCAGAAAGTTGTTAGAAAAAATTAGCGAGCGCACACACACACACACGCACGCACGCACGCACGCACACACACACACACACACACACACACACACACACACACACACACTATTTTCCTTTATAAAGTTTCCAGGCGAATATTCAATTTATTTCTGAAAATTGAAGAATTCGTTTACCACAATTTTGCTCTCAAATGTTCCATTGCTTAACTATCTAACAATTGATTGCATTTGTATTAGTAATAAAACAATAAGGATGATGATGATGATGATTATGATGTGGATGATGATGATGATGATGATGATGGTGGTGGTGGTGTGGATGATGATGATGATGATGATGATGATGATGATGATTAAGGAACTGGAACAAGAAGAAGCCTATAGGTACCTAGTAATAAGCGCGAGACATGGACTACAGCAAAACCAAATGAAGGAGAAAGTAAGAAACGAATACTAGAGGTGTGTGCGTCTGGTACTGAATACCGAGCTGAATTCACAAAACAGAATATAAGCCATAAACACCTTGGTTGAACCTTTGGTGAAATACAGTTTCAACATCCTTAATTGAACCATAGCTGACATTAATCAAATGGACGCCAACATGAAAAAGCTTCTTATTTGCCACCGCATATATCATGCCAAAGCTGATGTTGATCGTCTGTGTATGTGCACAGATCCGAAGGAAGCAGAAGATTAGTTCAACTAGAACTGTCTTACAAAACTAGAACAATCGGCCTTTAAAGATACCTGGAAACTACAGAAGGCTGGATGATGATCTCTGTCAAAGAACATGAAAGAAATACAAATCTTTATTCAGTAATAAAGGAAAACAACAAGTTCAAAATGGAGTTTCAAGTGGGTGAAGAAATGCAAGGAAAAAATAATACACCTACTGCAGCTGCAAAAACCTTAAAAAAGAAAGCAAAGGCAAATGGCAGAATAAACCACTTCACGGTCAATACTCTTCCCGTACCAAACAAGCTGATGTAGACAAATACCGTACTCATCAATGGCTACGTAGTGCAGAGTTAAAAGCTGAAACTGAAAGTTCTCTTCTTTCTGCACAGGACCATTCCTTGCTAGAAATTATCAAGCACATATACTGACAAATTATGTTTGCCCTAAATACAGGTTCTGAGATAGATATCCAGAAACGATTGATCATGTTGTAATCAGGTTGCACGGTATTGGCACCCACTGAACTTGGCATAAAAGAATGGGCAAAAATCTGCGTTGGAAGTGCAACTTTTACGGAAAGGAAACTGCAAGAAATTGGTATGAACATCACCCAGACCCATTTACGGAGATAGGACCTGTAACAATTTTATGGGACTTTACAATACACACTAACAGAACAAGCAAAGCTAATCGCTCAGACATAGTGATAAGAGACTGCTATTGAAGAATTGCAAACATTTGGGGTGAATATTTGGAGCAACTCCAAAGGAATTTAATCCAAATGAAAAATGGATCAAACATGAAAAAGAATGAATGAACGCAAAAATGGAAAAAATATAACCAAAAATAATGTTAGGCAAGTTCTAACAAAATCCTAAAAATAGAAATCCCCAGAAAATGAGCAAGTAGACCAAACTTTTGGCTCTATCATCTGTCATCAATCCATAAAACTCTTGCACAAAATTTATCAATGCTAATTAATAACCCTAATGAAATTACAGAATGGATCAATGAAGGTATTGCATATTTCCTAACAAAAACGGATGCAAAAGATGATCTAAAAAATTATAGACCAATAACATGTCTGTCTAGCACAAATAAATTGATTACGTTTGTCTTGACGAACTGTACTTACTCTTTTCTCGATGTAAACAACATTCCTCCGCTGGAACAGAAGGGATGTCAAAGAGGTTCATATGGTTGCAAAGACCAACTAATAAATAAATTAAAATGACCCTAGAAAATTGCAGGAAAAAAAGAGAGGAATCTCAGCACAGCTTGGATAAATTATCGTCAAATCTGGGATAGTGTGTCACACCCTTGAATCCTTAAGGCTTTGGAAATGTTCACAGTCTCCTCTGTAAATTTCCTTAAATATAGCAGGGGATCTGTGGAAAACCAGATTATACCGAAATCATGCCAAAGGTATTGGCACTTCCAATTCTTTGAATATCCGACGAGAAAACTTTAAGGGAGATTCCGTGTCGCCCCCCTCTTTTATCTGTCCTTAATCTCCTTTTCGCATCAACTAAACAGTAATAACTACGGATATAAAGTAAAAAAAAGAAAGTGTTTAATCACTTATTCCACATGGATAAAATCATTTTGTATCAGTGTTAGCAGCAACCGAATATAAAATCCGGCATGATGGAGTGGATCAATATCTGCACTGGCAAATATGCAACTTTTACGGGAACGAAACTGGTATGAACACCAACCATACCCGGTTACAGAAATAGGACTTGTAACAATTTTATAGGACATTACAATAGACACAGACAGAACAATCCCGGACGAGACTCTGCCCTTCGGCATAGCCTCGTCCGGGTTGCTTCTCTGCCCGAAGGCAGAGAGTTCGACAGTAAACCTGAAAAAGATTTCAACTAGAATATTTGCCAACCGCCTCACGCGGTCGGGTGTGGCACAAGGCCAAATTTAACGTGGGGTCTCCGTAGGCTCGGGCAAAAATTCCCCGTAGACCCCGTAAAAAACGGGGTCGGGTCGGTCTACCACCCCAGACGAGACTCTGACCTTCGGCATACCCTCGTCTGGATTCCTCTCTGCCCGAAGGCAAAGTTCAACCGTATAGCTGAAAAGATTTCAGCTAGACGGTATTTACTAGCTTCCCCCCACGAGGGTAAATGTGGTACATGGCCAAGTTTAACGTGGGTTATCCGAGCCCGTAGGGTCGGCCAAAAAATCCCCGTAGAACCAGCATAAACGGTTATCGGGTTGGTCAACCTCCCCGAATGAGACTCTGCCCTTTGGCATAGCCTCGTCCGGGTTCCTCTCTGAAAAGGTTTCAGTTAGACAATATCTACTTACCCCCCCCACAAGGGTATGTATGGCACAAGGCCGAGTTTTACCTGGGTCTTCCGAGCCCATAGGCTCGGCCAAACATATTCCCTTGCAAACCCGTATAAACGAGTTCAAGGTCAGTCTACCTTCCCGAACGAGACTCTGCCCTTCGGCAGTCCCTGTCTGCTCAGAGGCAGAGAGTTCGATCGTCTAGCCGGAAAAGATTTCGGGTAGAATATTTAGTCCCCCCCACGAGGGTTGCATATGGCACAAGGCTGGGTTTAACGTGGGTTCTCTGAGCCCACAAGCTCGGCCAAAAATGCCCGTAGAACCCGCACAACGGGATCGGGTTGTTCAACCTCCCCGAACGAGACTCTGCCCTTCGGCTGAGTCTCGTCCGGGTTCCGCTCTGCTCAGAGGCAGAGAGTTCGACCGTCTAGCCGAAAAAGATTTCGGGTAGACTCCGTTGTCCGTTGACTTACCGATACTTATAGGTAGTTACTACGTATAGTGTAGTTACTAAAGTGGGGCTGACAGGTTATTCCATTACATCAATAAGTATAATAAATATATAATATAATAGTTCTTTCTTATCTGTTATAGGTTGAATATATCCTCTGGGAAGACATATCCTTGTCTTACGCCCCTTTCTATTTTTTTGTTTATACTGAATTCATTTTTTTCCGTATGCAAGTGATTTGCTCCCAGTATAGATTCTGGATTATTCTAACATCCTTTGTCAAAGTGTCAAAGTTGCATTGTAATCGGCCACACAAATATAAAATAAACAAATCAGAAGCTGTCATGAAGAGCAAAAAAAGAAAAGAAAAGTAAATTATTGCGGAGTTTTAGAAATTCAAGTATTCTTAGTATTATGGTAAATTTTAGTATTATTCGTTTCGCATTCACCAATCATATTTTGGGGCTGAATAAAAAGAATTTGTTATTACGATTCTATAAAATGTGGCGAGGTGATAGATGTTCTACGTTATGGCTGGGTGAATCTGTCATTAATTTTCGCCGTATCTGTGTGTATCTTATTAACGTCAAAAGATATTAAAGCGATCTCATAAACTATTTTAATAAAAGAAAAACATTTCGTCTTAACGGAAATTGGAGTTTTTTTTCGATCGAACAAATTTTTAATGATAAAAAATATTTGAGATATTCATTTCATGAAATGCTGTAAAATGTTTATAAATTTTTGAACTCTCAAAATCATGTCTTTCGGGGATTTGATGAATAAATATGGAAGCAAAAGTTAATATTAACATTTTAAGAGATTATTCATTTTATCAGGAATGAAATAAAGCATTGTTTCCGGGATTTTCATTAAAACTACTGTGCAAAAAGTATATTTTCAGAATCTGTTTGATGTTTTAGGATTTAAATTATCTTATGGACAAGGTTAGAATCCTGTTTTTTTAACTCTCTGATTCAAACACACATACACACATGCATATATATATATATATATATATATATATATATATATATATATATATATATATATATATATCTATATATAGCATACGCACACATGTATAATTATTAAGACACAGAAACAGACACATAATGCTACATAAATGAGAGCCAAATAGAAAAGAGAATGAAAACGGATAAGAAAGAAAGAAAGAGAGAGAGAGAGAGAGAGAGAGAGAGAGAGAAATGAAGATGGATATATAAATAGATTATGAAAATTTATATAAATAAAAAATAAATGAAAATAAAAGTACAAAATAAAGCAATATACTAGTTTTGTTTATTACACTTTCTTGTGAGGGGAGTATTTTACAAAAAAACATTTACTAAAACAATAAATTTACTAACACACATTATAAAACTTCTATAATAAAGCCACATCCAAGAACCGCTAAAATGAAGCCTGACTGTTTATATAAAAGATACATGCATAAAATATGTTTTTCAAGTTTGTAAAAAAGGGGAGGGGGCTCAATTCTGATGGTCTCGAGACCCCCCTAAGTAAGGTTTGCAAACAGGCGTGGTTTAAAGAGACGCATTTTGTGATGTTTTAACCAATGGGGAAGGTAAGTTGTGATCACATAGTATCAACTTTCTGATACAATTCGGAGCTGATTTGTGGCTATTCAAGAAGTCTGTCATGTCAGACAAGCAGAATAGTTTCAGTATTCACAAGGAAGACACCGACTGGTTCTGTTAATTCAAATTTGTGAAAACACAAAGTAGAGAGGTTTCGGTTTTCACAGGCAAATGGTCATGGGATTTTTTTTTTTGGAAACTGAATAAAGAAAAACTAAAAGCCGCCACCACCGACGACGACGAAACAGAAGTAACAGGGAAAAAGAAAAGGAAGAAGCTAAAAGAGAAAGAAAAGTAGGCAGAAAGAATATTATTCTACAAATTTGGAGATATACGGTTACCTTTCTATAATTGTTTGTGAATGTTTGTCACAGAATTATAGGTACTACCCCTGATCTTGAAATTCTTGTGAAAATGCAAGATTTATCTTATCTTAGTTTGTAAAACTAACCTATTGTCTAAATAAATATGAAACTCAGCAGATGCTGTGAATCGTCAACATTCTCAGCTCCTTTCAACAGTCAAATGAATCGAAATAAGTGAATATTTTGCTAATAATAATTATAATTGTTTTTTTATGAGCTCAGCATAATTGTAATTAGAACTTGTTATCTTGCTTAAATGTTTGGCACACAAAGGAAAATTTGTATAAAGTTTGTTTTGTAAATTTTGTACTCTGTGTTGTTATTAATTTTCATGTCATTTAATAAATGAAAAATTCCTTCAAATTTCACAGCGTAGTAAGCGTTTTGTTGTTTTTCGTTTGCGTCATTCATAATATTCGGATAAATTATTTGATGTTCAATCTCTCCTACTGCACTCCTGTCAAAAAGCCTCTAAGAAAAAAAAAATGTTGAAGTGTAGATTAGGAACACGATGTTTTAAACTGAAACACGACGTCGGTTTAAAAAATCATTACGGCCGAACTTGACTTTTTATTTCGGGGGGTGGGTGTGTGTATTTCTTTTAAACACACTGATTTCCAAATTGTAAATCCACCAGCTTAATTGCTTGTACATTCAAATTTAAACGTTAGTTTAACTGAACCAATTAGAGAAATATCGTTTCAAATTCTATCTTTTTTCCATAACTTTTTGTCAAATGTAATTGTAGTTGAACAATACGAAAATATGTTTCATTTGTCTGAGTCGACCTTTCCACTCGATTTGGAAGGTTAAAATGCCACTGGTAAAATTGAAATCATAGCAAGAAGGAATTAATTTTCCACGTAATTGAACTTTTCTGTAATAAACATTATCTTGTCCTAGAAATAAGCCCAGCAACAAAAGTAAAGTGGGAATTTGGCAATACACGACATTTTGCTTTTTTACGCGTAAAGGGAAAGTCAGAAAATTAGTTTGTATTTCGGGCATCATTGGAAGAAAAAGAATAATATAAGTCACCCCCCACGCACACATACACACGCCTACTTTCAGCGTGTGCCTGCATACGCATACATTAATAAAAATGCGAGTGTACACACGAATATACTGCGTACCGAAAATTCGCAATCCATCTATGAACGTGTGAATATGAAAATGTAAATAAATTATACACTTTGTAAATGTTTTTATTTAAAGGAAACGAAAAATTAATTGATTCTTTTTTTTTACTAGCGTCCTTCGGAAAAAAATATTCATTGTTGATAAAAAAATGGAATGAATGATCTGAATTTTTGCGATTTGGAGTTTACATTATTTTGTTCGGATGAATGACCACATCTTTGTCGATAATGTCCACAGTTTTGTTGACTTATTTCCACATCTTTGTGACTAATGATTACATCTTTCTTCATTTATGTCCACATCTTTTGTGACTAATGATCATATCTTTCTTGACTTATGTTCACATCTTTCTTGACTAATGATCACATCTTTCTTAACTTATGTTCACATCTTTCTTGACTAATGATCACATCTTTCTTGACTTATGTCCACTTCTTTCTTTACTAATATCAACATAATGATTCTTAAAGACTATTGCAGAGATACCGTCAATTCCACATACGCTTTGGTGATCCAGCTGAGAGATAAAAGTAGAAACGATAGGCGAAATTATATGTTTATCACACAGTAAAGACTCAGTTGTCCGCAGAAACGTCTATTTATTTTACACATAAATAAATTATTTTACTATTATATGTTAATATAAGTTCCTGGACATTAAATATATTTCATGTGTCTTACATTCATTGGTTTTGCTAATATTTTTACTATTATTCTATGATTTGCTGTTCAAACCAGAGAAATTGAAGATCCGAGTTCGAATCCCAGTTGAGTTTGTTACATTCACTTACGCGTAAATACCTTTGGTAAAAGCGTGCAACGTTCTCATCT
The DNA here is from genome assembly GCA_964036315.1 of Acanthosepion esculentum. NCBI lineage: Eukaryota > Metazoa > Mollusca > Cephalopoda > Sepiida > Sepiidae > Acanthosepion > Acanthosepion esculentum. Next base: position 154,597,065 of record OZ038476.1, read on the forward strand.
CCCCTCGGCTGTGGGTTAAATAGTGGGACTTATAAGTGGGAAAATTATTACCATCTTCAAAAACTGTTAAGCCAATATTCACCAGCAAAAAGAAATTTTCTCACAATTCAAAAATAGGTTTTTCTGCTTAAAAAAAAAAACAACAAAGTGTTGATAAGTCGTAAAGAACAAATCAGTCAATAATGAATTGAATTAAAAGTGAATTAAAATGAATTTGGTTAAAAAGCTTATCTAGTTCCATAAGTGGTTTGGGTTTAATCCTTGTGTCTGACTGTGCTGAAATGTCACATGGTTGTGTGGATGAAAAATAACACAAAAGTAAATAAGACTTGTCCTAATATAAAATATCCGTTGAGAATAAAGATCAGAATGAGAGCAGTCTACATCCGTACATTGAATAAAGTCTTCGGTTCGAAATTATAAATACGGAGATAGACGCCTGAAGAAGACAGGAGCATAAAACGGCCGAAAAATGAGTATAACAACCAACATGAGCCTGTTGGTTTGAATAGCGAAGAATATAATAAAATTCCTACAAAAATGAGCATTTTTACTCGTTCGGCTTTAAAAATGATTTTCAGTACTTTTATTGCTTCTCATGGATCTTCTTTTTTTTTTGGCAAATGGAAGTATATGAAGGAGCATTGTCCTTCATGTAAATACCGTTTAGCCTAAAGTTCATTTGTTGTAACCTGTTACAATAAAAAAGTGTCTTGTGAAGAGCTTAAAATTATTCTTTGTATTTATCTTGGAATCATCAATTTTGAAGGAAAGCATAATTTTACTGCTTAAAATACTAGCCAAAAACATGACAAATACGACTAAATGTTGTCTTTTAAATTGCATTGGTTAACTATTTTCATGAAGTGTATACCTCCCACCCGGCCATTAGGTTCATGCAATGTATCTCTACATTCATTTCTAAAAATATATTTGAAGAATCAGTGATGTTCCTTACTCAACTTACACGTTTCACTTTGTGATGTTTACTTAAAGGTGGTAGTTTGATTATTATCATGTCTTTAACTAATGTTCTTAATAAGCATCCGTTCTCTTTGCTTACATCTACAACATCTGCTTCCTCAAGTATTTTCTTGCTGGTCAATCCATTTTTCATGTTTATGAGATTTTTCATTTTTCTTGTGAGATACTTTTTCTTCTTGTTTTTATCTTGCGACTATTTTCAATTTCCTTTTTGATTTTCTATAAACTCTGTTCAAGTTTTTTGCAGTTTCCAAATCTGTGAACATATGTTAATACTTTTGGTAAAAGGATTCATAAAGATTGTTTTATCAGAGAATTGATTTACTTGGAAGAAAAGGCATAGAATTTTGAACGCTGCTGAATAATTTAGGTAAGGAATACACATGACACAGATGCATGCATTTATATATATATATATATATATATATATATATATATATATATATATATATATATATATATATATATATATATATATATAAAAAATGTATGTATATATATATATATGCAATTTTTATATGTATTATATATTATTTATGCGAGGTACTTATTGGAAAGCGGTCAATATCAGTGATAGAGCTAACATATTTACTTGGATTGATGTGAGTATATATATATATATATATATATATATATATATATATATATATATATATATATATTTAAAGGAATAAAGTGTCGCTGCCGACACTTGAGTTTGAACCTAGATCGCCAGAAAGTAAACACAGGCGATCCCATTATTGAATTAAGTAGACCACGTGACCATAGAGGAAACGCATATATGGAAGGTAGCGTGACATCTGATATGTCTTTCTTGTCTATCCTCTATTACGATACGGACCGCTATTCTCAAATCTATTCACTATACTATTCCTCTATTCGGATCACTATACGGATTACTGTTCGAACGAGTATTATCGGGCATGTACTATTTGTGCGAGTGTTATTTGAAGGCGTTAGATACTAGTATTGTTCAATGGCGTTACTTTAGTTGTATCTGCGATTACAAAGTCTCTACTACAACGAGCATTACGAAAGTGACAACGAGTATTCGTTAGCATCACGAAAGAAGTGGCAACGAGTGTTCGTTGACATCACAAATATATATATATGCGTGTGCGTGTGTGTGTGTGTTAAGCGTGTAATAGGTATTTTTATCTATGTTTGGTGTATATGTCTGTATATATATACACTTGTATATAAGCAAAGATACGAAACTGATTTCCAATCTGTTTTTAACTGGAGCAAGAAGTGGCTTGTAAATTTTAACGACTTCAAAACGAAACTGCTGTATTCTAGTAACCTTAGATAAGCATTTTTGCCCTCCATCAACATGTTCGATGCCAACTTCTAGGAGTACAACTCACTGGGCTTTCTTGGCATCACGTCTTCCACTGATAAGAAGTAGAAAGATTATATTGAATCAATTGCTAGGTCTGCTGCTAGGAAAGTTGTTTCATTGTGTCGTGCAAGATAATTTTTCTCATCAGAATCTATCTTACACATTTATAAGTCTACCATTCGTCCATGCATTGAGTATTGCTGTCATATCTGATCCGTGGCTTTATTTAAGTATTTAGAGATTCTTGATAAAATCCAAAGAAGGATTTGCAATGTTTTTGGTCTTGACCTGGCATCTCGGCTTCAGTCACTTTTCTATTCCGTAACGTAGCTTCCTTCTATAAATATCTTCATGCCAATTGTTTTGATGAGCTTTCCTCTTTGGTACCTCGATTTCAAGAATTTAAGCGTAGTACTAGAAAGGCAGCTAGGTTTTATTATTTTACTGTTGAAATAGATTGTATCCGTAAGATTTTTATCTGGTCGTTTCACAAGCGCTTTCGGACACTTCATTAGGTATTTTCAAGTCGGGTATTCTGGTCTTAAGGTTCGGATATAAACGCACCTACAAGTATTCAAAACCACACACAAAAAAAACCCCATCTCAAACAGTCAAAATATGAAAAGAAACGGACAACACCAAAACAGAAGCCCTTGAAAATGGCTAAGTGGCCAAAAACGCCCAGGACAACCGACGATATGGATAGTTTTGTTCTTTTTCATTCCTATCAAACGGGAGAATGTAAGTACGCTGCAAAAACTAAAAAAAAAAAAATAATAAAATTTTCCTTGTCCGTCATATATAAAGAAAGATATTTAAAAGAAAGGTTGCTGTACAAATATACATTAATATATATATATATATTATATTAATATACATTTATATGTATTTATATATATATATATATATATATATATATATATATATATATATATATATATATATATTTGTGTGTGTGAATAAAATTAAGAGATCAGCCAATTACGCTACCTTGGTTTCAACCTTTCGGTATCCTCAGGCGATATAGGCCAAATGATTTTCAAGTGTAATACAAGGGGAGGAGTAAGGCAAGAGTATTGAAATTGTATTGGAGGGGGGTAAATAAATTATATATACTTTCATCCGGCTTCGTACGAACTCAAAATGTACTTTTTACTATGTGTACATCCCGACATTATTTCTGACTATTCATTTAGTAGATTGTTTTGATCGGTAAATGTTATTATAGTTCATTTTTCCATTTGACACAGTTTACCTCTTTTTAATATTCTCCAGTTTACATTATGATCTTTCTTATTTTTCTTTTAATTCCCACATATGGCTGGAAAGTCTGAATGATAACTTATGATTATTCCATCTCTTTTTGAAGCTGCCTTCAGTATAACCCTTCAGTATATTTTGCTCTGGACATTTTTATCTTTTACTTGATTTATAAATTACTCCTTCCGATTTGCAAACACCATCCAGTGGACATTTACCTTTATCTCTACAGTTACATGTTTCACTGTTAACGATGTCTTGCTGCACGTTAGCACTGAAATTCCTGGCGTATTGTCTTTTTATTATTGTCTTCAAATTCCTAGTACAGCAGTAGCTTAACTGTTTTTCTATTAAAGATCTTGTGTAATTCCGAATTTTTAAGAAAGTGTTTATTAAACAATTTGAAAAATATTTTCCCTATTTTAAATTTCATGCCTAAATTAAAGGGGGGGGCTTTAAACCAATTTTTTTCTTCGGATTATTCTTCATGTTTTGTTTCATTTGAGGTTTAAATTCCAGTTTAGTTTTATGCCCTCTACTTTTAAAGCCTTTTCATATTCTTTCTTTTTTCACCGAAAATTATTTTACTAGAGGAATTTCTAGATAACCTGGACTCTATTCCTTTAGGGATGTGCTTTATTATACTCGCAGGGTGGTTAGATCCTGCGTTCACGTCCCTTAATTTTGTGTTCGGTTTCATGTACGCGGATACATGGCCAGTTTGTAGATTTAATTCTACATCTAAATATTGAACAAACTTCTTATTCATATCGATCTCAATTTCAAAGTTGAGGCTTTTTAAGAGTTTGAAAAGCATCTTTCTTATTTTGTCATTTACTCTTCTCTTGTTTGACACTATCATCAGCCCGTCATTCGTATACAAGTCGTGGCTGTCTATGTGTACTCTTTCTTTGACCTTATATAAAATATATAGGCCCATTAATTCTGAAACCTCAGCCCCCCATCAAACGAACCTTGTGGTACATCAAGATCACTCATTTTTATTTTTGAATCCACGCTTCTCCATTTTAGAATAATATAGATTTACGGCAATGTGAAATTATATCTATCTATTCAGGTGTTATATTTACAAAGCCCTTAGCGAAATCCAAAGCCTCAAGCATACCTTTTCAGATATTGATGGATAAAAATTGTGATGTCATACTTTATGAATACCCCACCACACACACATTTATTTATATATATAGTAATGGTAATAAATCCGTGTGTATATAATCCAAGTAGATCCTAGTAAGATAAAATATTAAAACTGATCCACAAAAAGAACTCAATGTATTTATTATACAGAGGAAATAAATATTAGTAAACCCAAAAAATCCCAAATTACCTCATATGGGGAATAGAGAATTTTCAGCTGACATTTAATTGGGGTTATATGAAGAATGAAATGTTAATTTGAAACAAAGAGAGGCATGTAAAGATTTTTTTAAATATAGAGATAAAGACAAGTTTAAAGACAAGATCCTACTTAAAAATACTCTTTCAAAGATAAATTATACTTAAAAGTGAAATATATTTAATAAATTAAAAATAAATGATATTTAGATAATTTATATTAAAATTGAGATTATAATTAAGAAAATTGTTATATTAAAGAATAAAAATTATAAGGAATATTTAAAAAACCTATATATATATATATATATATATATATATATATATATATATATAGAGAGAGAGAGAGAGAGAGAGAGAGAGATTTCGTGAAGATTTAGAAGGCTATTCTACAAGTCCTCTTACATCATACAGGAGACAAATGGAAGGCGTATTGTAGCATAGACATTAGCGACACTAAAGTAGTTCACGTGCCGTGCTCCAGTTAGATTGGACGTTGGCAGTATAATCCTGTGGTCGCAAGTTTTCTGTTGTTATGTCCCTCTCTTAGACAGATGGCCAAGATGATTGCAGGTGCATACTGCCGCGCACACAGTCTATTTATATGTTAGACAGGTGCTTATACGATATAAGTAAAATACAAAAGAGAAAGATTGGATAAATATCATGGCGATTCCTTGCCTCGCTTTTTGTTTCCTTTGTCGATTCTTGATTCAAATCCACTTGAGAAAGTAAAAATCATGTAATGTGTGCATATATATATGTAAGTAGAAATTTTAAAATCATTACTAGTTTGATATGTTGGACTTCGACAGTGGAACACGTTATATTTCACAATCAACGCAGTTCATTCGACACTTTCAACAATTAGGAGACGATACAAAAAGTAGTTATTAAAAGTGTTCAATTTGTGTGCTTCCTTCAGGATTGGTCATCTAAAGATATTTACTTGGGATATTCTTGCGTATATATTGTATATATACACCCAAGAAAATCCCAAGTAAATATCGTCAGAACGGTTATAATAAAACCGAAGAACATGTCTCGTGTCTGTTAAAGAAAAGATTTCGTCTCAGAGCGCATCGGTTGCTAATCAAATGGTAAAATCACTTGTTACAGATTATCTCTTTTCGTATACAAAACACATTTTTCATGCATTTTTGTTTCAGGAATATATAAGTGACACATGGCAATGAAGGACACTTCTGATCAGTAAACGAATATTAGGAAAAGATAACATCAATACTGAATATAAATAATAAAGGCTCCGATTATATAAGCTAAGGGAAAAAAAGCATTCTCTTTTGAATTGCTGAGCAAATATTGGAGGTTGGGTCTTTACACAATAGAAAGCAAAAGAACCAAAACAAAGCTAGATAAACATCGTGATGAATTGAAAACGCTAAAACAGTCTGATCATTTGATATGGTTCTACATCATCAACAAGGGTTAAAACTAGCGGAAGGCAAAGGAAATAACATTTAATTCTTGCTTGATAGATTCTTAATAGTTGTTGTTGTTGCAATGCAAGTTTTCGTGTGTAGAAAAATGAATCCTCATTCACAGAGTTGAAATTATGTGACTTCCACCACCGACTTCCACTTCCCATTTCTTTGCATCCTCCTCCACCACTGCAGTATCCGACCACCATCCCCAATCGGGTATAGCAGTCTTCCTGGACTTTCATGGTCTATTACCTTGTAATTATATTGCTCCTCTGCAAAGACGTTCGACGAGATTTTCATTTCAATTAAAACGCCTACTGAAGCGTCTTTTGCTCAACACTGATCAGCGGAGTTTGTCTGCAAAGAATGATCTACGCTCTACAATACGCTGTTGCCATTGCCATGCGTTTTGATAGCTTTCATTAATTCTTCACTCTTTGAAATACCTTGGGGCTTGTTTCCACATGACAAACATTTTGGAAACAATTTAAAATTCTAGTGTAATTGAACAAACATTACAATCTTCTATCCTACTTGCACGAGAGTTTTCTCTTCCTTTTTCTCCAAAGCTCAGGTTTTTTTTTTAGATTTTTTGCAAAAACTTTCCATTTTCTCCGGATATGCGAAATTATTCACACGGCCAAAAATCTCCACACTCACAGAAAAACACATTCCTGTTAGAAATTGGTAACAAGAATGATTTTGGCACTTGCCGCAGTTTTATATTCTGAAATAACATTTTGTTTTTCTGTTGAGGGAATTTGATTCAGTTGTGTTTTACACACAGAATTTCATCGTGCCTAGCAAGGTGTGATAGGAAGCTATTTCGTAGATTATTCCCCCCTAGTGTTTGAATCTTAATAAGTAATCCCTCTTTTTGTGTCAGACTAAACAAAATTGTTGTGCATAATTCAGTAGCATTTCAGCTCTGGTATTTAAAGCAAGTATTTAGAATGCTGATTTAAAAAGCAGACAGTATATCTCACTTGGAATGGAAGATTAGGGCAACTCGATTTTCCAATAAATATTTCTCTATTTTTGACTCTCCTTGTTCTAATATGCAAAATATTTTTTTTAACTATTTATCGAGAAAACTTTTTATTTCTCTCTTTTTTAAAAGCAAATTCAAAACACCACACTGTACAATTTAGCCATTTTCCTGCTTGTGAAAATCCTTTCCTAAGTTATTAATTGATGTTCTGGGCGCTGTGTGTAGACTCGATTAGATTTACTTCCTGTCACCAGACTATCGTGTCCCTGATAATAGAAACATATGCTCAAAAACGACGAAGTGGGCAGTGGATTCATGCCTTTCGTCTAGATCGGCAGTCGCCAACCTTTTGAACTTCATGGATCACTAAATGCATAATTTTAAATTTGGCGGACCACTAATATGAATTTAGAAAAAAAGGTAAATACATTTATATAATAATAATCAGAAAACTTGTATTTTATTAATATAAAATGCTCCCATTAAAGGTAACAAAATTATAGTGTAATTATTTAAATAAAACAAATTGAAAATTTGAAGTTTGCAAGTCATGTTAGGTTATAATATGTCTGGATGATGTTACATTTGTGTACTCGTGTTTATTTCGAGATTACATAAGGTCTTCAACATATATACCATCCATAATATGTTTTGTTACTCGTCATTTTTAAATCCGAAGCTACATAAAAATTGAAATAAAGTCCCAATTTTTCTGAGAACTATCAAAAACTTTGCACGGACCACTACACGATTTCACACTACGATTTCTTTTCTGATTCTGCCTCGTTACCTTTCGCTGGAAGTTCACATCTTTCTTTCGGGATAGATGGGAAGAAATTTAGATCAGATCCCGTAACTGAAATTCTTTATCCTTTATATTATTCCGTCTGGAAAAAAATCAATATCAATTATAGATGATAATTTTATGAGCTTTATATAACTAATGTTCGAAAATTTAGAAAACAATTTTCCCGCCTACAATACTGCGCATTTTCAAAGGCAATGTAAAATGAAATCCTTTTATATTCCATTTGTATGTGTGATAAAGAACATCTCCATACTGATACATCGACAAAGTTTCATAGAAATCCCCTCTTTTGTACGTGGTGATTGTACAATAAGTGAAATAATAATTAAAATAAAATAAAATTTAGTTTATTAAAATTAGTGTTATTTAAAATTCAGAATGCATTTTTGTTACTGGTAATTTTTTCCCACTAACGCCAATTCACATTTTGTACTAAGACCATTTGATCCACTTTAGTTTCGTCACTGAGCACAAGTTGGGAGTGTTTATAAACTATTAAATAATGACAGTAGGATAAAATTTACTTTACAAAATCTGTTAGTGGAATGAAAAGTAAAAAACTAAATAATAGTATTTCAAAGGGGTGAACATTGGCGATAAATGTTTATTAATTAAATGTAATGGATAAAGTTTATTATCAGGAAGAGAAACTGTAATTAGCAATATTAATGACACTGAAGCACACTGGATAAACAAGGCAATTGGCGAGTAAGACGGGCCGCCCAAAGTTCTTTCTTTGTTCATGCATCTCATGAACATGTCACAAATTAAAAGACAAGTTGCGCTCAAATTAAGACAAAATAACACGTAAGAAAGACAAGAAGTTAATAGATGTTCACAAGTCATTTCACTTGACTTGTTTCATAAAACTAACGAAGGTCGAATTTCTAAAGTAAAGAATTAAGTAATGCAACACTTGATTTGACTTAACATTTCCTGCTTCACTGGGTAAATAGTGTAATTACAAGGAATAATTGACTTTCGCTTCAATCTAGCAAGTGTCAATTTCTTTTGATTCTATGATTGATATTGTCCCTGTAGTGAATCACTCACTTGATGTAATCGATTGTTGATTTTAATCCCGATTAATCGTAGAAACTATCAGACATTAGGTGACCTAAATTTATCGATGCGAAAAGAACGGATGCTTTCTTGCCAAGTATGAACCAACAGAAATGCTACCGTGGCATAAATTGCATATGTGATGTTAACGCGTCACAGGACAAAGTACATCCATAATTGTTGTGTATGAAAATACGTATATGGTAATTATGAAATTATCTGTTTCCATACAGAAAACATTTGGCATTCCTTTACTGAAAAGTTATTATTACTATCGGTTGAAATTTATAAAATATTTTACTTAAAACAATTTTGAACTTTCTGAAAATTACTCTAGTCTAATAACCGATTAGCAGCTTTTTAGACGTCTTTCATCGCAAGGTAACTATCTTTATTAAAAAATCTTCTAAATATAAAACATACTATTCTGAAAATTTATTTGAGGAATATTAGCTGATTTAAAGTTTAATTAATCTGATTTGAAACAAATATTATTTTCTTTAAGTTTATAATATCGCAGAAATGCATTTTTCATCATAACGGTAGCTGTTTATTTCAGCTGTTGACATTTTTGACAACTTCATGACAGATGCTTATCTAATGTTGTTCTATGGGGGCTTTAGCCGTAAAAATAATTGAATATAACGTGAGCGCCTTTTGTATATAATTTTTAAGTACTTCTGTAATCTAAAAAATGTAGGAAAATATTCTCCATAATCTAATGTTTATTGGATTTTAGATACTTTCTGGCTTTAAATTTATTATCACTCAAATTTGGTGATAATATCATATATGAACATTCCGTTATTTACAAAACTCGGCACGTTTATACCGAAAAAATTCAAAAAGCTTTTAAAAATATTGTTGTTTGATAATTTATACAAAGTTTTTCCATTTATAATTGGTAAATATAGTTTTTACTTAATATCATCTGAAAGGTTGAAATTAATACAGAATTTTAAAAGATTTAAATATTAATAAATTGTTCTAATCAAAATGTTTGAACAATGAAAACTATTCTTGTAAAACTTCGTTATTCATCGAAATTTTTTCTTAAGACAATAGTATCCTTAATATATCTTATTTATTAAAGCCTTTTTAATTAAATAATGTCACAGTTTTATTGCGTTTTTTATTTTATGATTTAGAGCAGATTTTCGGTAAATGGTCTTTCTGTTTGAGAAAACCAAATTGATAACTTAAATTCTCCAAGTGTCCTGCTTTTAACTAAGATAAATATGAAGTGGGGGGAATTTTAATTTCTCGATATCTCATAAAATTAAGTAACTGGGGCAACAGATGTAAAAAAATAAAAAAACTATCAAGATTTAAAAAAAAAATATTTTACTTTATTTATGAATATGTCCTGAAAATTTCACTTAAATCCGATAATTATTTGATTTTTGCTAGATTTTCCATAATAATCTTTGGCCCATCCGCTGATGCAAAAAAAAATAAAATAAAATAAATAAATAACTAAAATTTCGAACATGCTAGAAAGAATTAAAAAAATTAATAACAAATATTTTGGTCTTTCCTCCTAATTATAACATAAACATTTTGTCGATGAAACTTTGTTTTTATCAAGTTTGGGATCTTTTTTCATCATGGTATTCTCTTTTTTAGCGAATTTTTGTAGGTACCTAATTTTAGGAACATGAATAGGTGATCATTGTTCTTATCTGGCCAGCAAACCTCCAAGATCAGTGAGCCTTTTTAGAACGTGTTGGACGAAAAAATTCGTTCTTCAGAGCTTCCATATAACTTGTAATACAGTTAAAGGAGCTGCTGTTAACATGTAGATCCCAATAGGAAATTCTTTGAGATCTCTACCAGAGATCATATAATGTTTTGGCTCATCTGAGTCTGAGATGCTTCGGAATACTTTTGACTCCGCTTTATCACCAGACATCTTACCATAATGATGCTCTTGACAAAGAAGAAAGAGAGAGGGTCAGTTCAATTATTCGCACAGAGAAAGTGAACAGAAATTGTGGTAAATATAGTTTTCTTTTCATGGATTCAGAATTCAACTCTACTGAACAACTAATAATAGGTAAGAATAAAAGAGAATGGTTTTACTAGAATGATACCAATACCTTATTTTTAATAAGATTTTAAGTCAAGTGCTAATCACTTAAAATTGTCTTTAAATTCCACGTTTGTAATTGTTGTTATCTCTTGACGCCAGAGAAAATATTTTGTTTAATATTGAGACGAATATTCTTCGAAAAGCGACTCTTAACAAATGCAAAGATTGCTTTAGTGGCTTTGGTGACAAGTCGTTGCGTATTCTTCATTGGCGTCACCGTTTGATGTTCAATCCCAATAAAAAGTTTGAATTTCACACAGCCCAGCCATTCCTTCTTGGTAGATTGGCGTAACCTAATCGTCTAACGGTTATCAAGATCATTCAAGTCCTCATGTGGAACTGATATATACAAGCCATTGCTAAAAGTACTGGAAAAATGTTCGACTTATTCTATTCTCAGGAAGTATCTGACTCCTAACATACGTTATTTTTACATTATGACAAAAAAAACAAAAAACAAAACAAAACAAAACCCCCCGAAATTTTGCTGCCATATCTGTATTAAAGTTACCTGCCGTTTCCAATTCAAACTCGTTTACGTAGTCTTGTAGTGGAAGACATCTTTGCCTCTCTGCATCTTCTTTCTCGAAACGTTGTAAGCTTGTCATTATTCTATCGCTATTTCCATGGAAAATGTTCGGATGAAGCCCATTCTTTAGTTTCGCCAGTTCAGACATTTACATCGAGGATACACCATGTTACTTCCACGGAATCGAATCACTCTCATTTACTCCAGGTTCCAAATATAAAAAAAAACATGGGTCAATCGCTACCTATCCTCATAATCTTCACTCCCTATCACTTTCTCTTAAATTCATATCACACACTCCATTCATCATTACCATACTGATTATAACCTCTTCCTTAAGTGGCTCTTGAGCCTTGTATTGAGGAGAAATTTATTAAAAAATCTTTTTAAATTCCAATAATAATTATTTAAAAACCAGTCATATTTTGTTGCCTTTCACGTAATATTGCACGGGAATTTGAGTTTTTGTACAATGAATGGATACATAAAAAAGATTCTTTTTTTTATACAAGGCATTTGATTCCATTCAAAATATTTACTTTAAAGAACTTCTTTTTTTTTTTAGAAAAATAACTATACATCAGGAAATATACCTAAGAAGTTGTAAAAAATATTCTTGTTCTTCACTTTTAGAACCTATGAAATAAATGTAACATCAAAATGCTTGGTAGCTGATTGCATTTCGATTCAAAAAGAGTTTATCAATATTTCGATGTTCTTTTACATCCTTTTTATAACATAGTTGAGCCTTGGGCTTGAATCCTGCAGGTGGTTATTTTGAGTATTAGCCAAAACGTCTAAGTTTTATCTAACCGGAAGTTTACATAACCGGAAGTTTTTCATTATTTCGTAGTCTTTTCTTCAAGGTTTAACCATAAAAACGGGATAATATTATTTCTGACGCTTTCATTGTGCGAATTGAAAACGTTCCAATAAAGATGACAATATGAATTAATTTCAGGGTTAAATTTGAAAAGAATAGTCAGCAATCAATGTGATGTCTACTTTGTTTGAATACAAAAGAGAAAACAATATCGATTTGATACACAGTTTTTATAAAACAGATTTTGTCGCTTCCTTTATAAGGGAAATTGAAACAAGGAATAGAAAGTTTCTTAAAAGATTATGAAATTGATAAAATATTTTGAAGAATAGCACTGGCAAAAATTCTAGTTATTGTAGGTAAAATATAAAATTCATGCAGACACATCGAAATTGGATTCTGATCATAATAATAAAAACCTAAACGATATTATTATACAAATAGAAAGAAGAGCGTCTAACAAAAGTCGGGAAAATTGCAATCGAATTACAATCACGCTAAACCGAACAGTCAGCGAATAGACAGATGATTACTAATTACATGAATTAAAAGACAGATAACTTCAAAATTGTTGAAAATTTGAGGAAAAACACTTCTAATTTCTGTAATTTAAAAAAAGGAAGCGTGTAAAATTAAAATTGAAAAAGTGAAAAATTTGGAAGAGAAATGATGAAAAATGAATGATGGTAAAAAAATACGACGAAGCACAGACAATAGCTCGTAAAATAGGAATAAAAAAGAAAAATAAAGAAACTAAGGAAAAGAAACTGCTTTTTTTTTCTGGAAATAAAAATACAATAAAAGATTAGAAAAAAGGTTTAATAAATGGAGAAGAATTAAAATCCATGGCTCTAAATAGGTGAAGGGAAACGGAAATACAAACCAATTTGTCCGAAAGACGAATATGAAACTTTCTCTTTGAAACAACCAAAATCAATTCAATTGTATCGCTCATTATTCCACACACTTTTGACGAGTATCTTCATTTTCTTTTGTTAAAAATTATTTTTAGAAAAGTTAAAAAAATACAAGTAAAAATTGCGTGAAAAAATGAAACCTTTCTTTATTTGGGAACCTTAGAGAACTTCACCTACATTTAATAGGACGACGACTATGACTACAAGTTTAGCTGCAAAAAGAGAAGCGTATAACATTGGAAACCAGTCAATAGAATTAATATAAGGACAACATCTTCGGTAAACGTTTCTACATGATATAGCAAACTTTTATGGTACAAACGTTTTGGAGACTATTTTTGTTATCAGTTTCTTTAGTTTAAATTGAAGGTAGAGGAAAGAATCTGCCGAAAACCTTTTGATAACGAAAACAAAATATGAATACGCTATAAAAAAATGCTGATGTGGCTACAATTTAAATGGTCCAAATGCATATTTATGCTTTTTTATCTGATTCCGCCAAACTTCCCGAGGCAGAATCTAAATATCGAGCATAAAGAATAAAGATCGAATGTTTGATAATGTGTTGCTGATCAGTTGAAAATGATAAAGAATATATTTGTTAACAGATGAATAGCTCAATCAAGGGGGGAAAGAATTCGAGTCAAGTTTATTTCAGTGGGAACGATCAAAAATGAACTTGGAATTTGGGCTTTAAAGTGTCAGTTTCAGAGCAAAAGAAGACGGTACCACTTATAAAGAACAAGGTAGTTTCTTGAACTCTGAGGTGACATCAAGGGCGAAGAGTGGAGAGTAAGAAGAGGTAAAATGGAGAGCAGGAAGGAAATCAAGAATTAAGTAAAGGTAGACACAGACATAAGGTTTAAATCATGGCCGTTCTATTCTTCATCCTTTGCATCTCTCTCCCTGTCTTTCACACACACACACATACACACACACGCGCGCACACACACACACACACACACACACACACACACACACACACACACACACTTTGGAGAATTCTACAGGGCGAGAGGACTTCTCTATACCGCATAATCAACTTAACTCAATAACACTGAATCTCCGATTTCATGTCGACCCATCTGATGGGAAGAAGAGAAAGTCACCTCTCCCCGACCCTTCCAGTTAGCTCTCCTAGCTCTGCACCCGCGTTGCCCGGCGGCCATTATTGTTGTAAATGAGCTTGGAGGAGTTTGAAGGAGGAAGATGGAATCAGTGTGGTGGGCGGTGGTTTTTGAAATGAAGGAAGGCAAGCGAAAGAAAAGGGAAGAAAAGAGAAAGACTTCAAAATTGACTTCAATTATACTGAAATTAGAGCAAAGACGAAGTCTCATAGATGTCTTTGTACAGCGCAAGTGACCTAACTTGCTCTTGCTATTCTTCGGCCAATGGAAAGATGAGGTTCGAAACGACATTCGATGGGATGGCGAAGAGCCGGGCGAATGGGTGTTTCAACAGGGTGGCGAGGTGGGGGTTGATGTGCAGCAGTTGAGAGAATCGTTGTCGTCATCGGTGGTTGTCAAAGTCGAAGCTTGCACAATGAATAGATAAGTAATAGAGACGGAGGGATAGACAGAGAAACAGAAAAGGAAATAGATAGATAGATAGATAGATAGATAGATAGATAGATAGATAGATAGATAGATAGCGAGAGGAGGAATGAGAAAGAGAAAAAGAAAGAGAGAAATATTGAAGGAGAATGACGAAGACAAGAAAATGGAAAGTAAGAGTGATTATAATCGAGCAAGCAAAAAGTAATAGATTGATAGATAAGTTCAGGCGGAGATAGATAGATAGATAGATAGATAGATAGATAGATAGATAGATAATGAACAGATTGAGATAGATAGATAGATAGATAGATAGATAGATAGATAGATAGATAGATAGATAGATAGATAGATAGATGTAGCGGTTGGAAAGATAGAACGAGTTTCGCAAATCATTATGTCAAATGGGCCCTCACTAACACAAACAGGCAAAAGAAAAAAGGGGACGAGGTGAGAGAAAACAAAGAAAATGAGGAGAAAGAGAAAGTCAGAGAGGAGGAGGGTATGTGGAAGAGAAGGACGTGAATAGAAAAAGAAACAGTGAAAGATGACAAAGAGTAATCTCAAATCAATCAATAAAAACAAAAGGGAAATAAGAGAGCGAGAAAAATAACGAGACGCACACAGCAAGTGAATGTATAAGAGAATGACAGAGAGAGAAATAGAGAGAGAGAGATAGATGGAGAGAGATAGAGAGAGAGAGAAAAAAGAGATAGAGAGAAGAGGAGAAAGAGAGAGCTAGGGGGAAAGAGAAAACGAATGAAACAAAAGCAATAGGAAAGAAGAGACAATGGGAGAAGATCATATAAAGAGCAAGAAAAATACTACACAACATTGAGAGAGAGAGAGAGAGGAAGTATTAAGATAGTGTGGGAAATAAGAATAGTAGAGAGGGGATATAGATGTTAGAGAGCGTGTTCGAAGTGGAGCGATCAAAAATAGATAGAGAGGAAGAGATGGGAGAGAGAGAGAGAAGATGTAGTTGGAAAGCTATCGTAGCGTATAAGTAGCAAGTTTCGTGGCCATTACGGCTGGCTTACAGCAAGCCGTCCGTTCGAGGCTATCCTCGATCAGGATGAAACCGTTTGTCTGTGTCCATTGTGGCACGGATAAATCGTTTGCTTAGTAAACCACGGCCGGAAATTAGCCTGCAACCATAATTGCAACAAAATAGCCGACTTGCCTTTGGTGAACGCCTAGTCGTTGTGTGTGCATGTATCAATACTTCTCGGTGCACCTGTTTTGCATTTATGTGAGAATGAGCAAATGAACAAATGTCTAAAGATTGTGCATGTATATATGGTGTCTTCTGTATAATGACTCGACGTGATAATGAAGATTAGAGACTTAATCTCAGCGCGATTTCCAAATGAACACTTAAGAAACTTTATAAGATTACTTACTTTTCTTAGTTTTATTTACTTTTTCATTGATTTATTGCAAATCTTTTCAAATGCTAGAAGAAAACACAATGTCAATAATAATGATCATAATAATTATACAAATAGTAATCATAATAAGGAAGAAATGGAATATTCATACCATCAATAATTTAAATAAATGACGCTCTTATAAAAAAAAAGATTTCGTCCATACTTAGAATATTGCTGCCACATACGGTCCGGTGCTCCTGCTATTTACCTTGAGCTCATTGATAAAATCCCAAGCAGAATCAGCAATATTATTGGTCCTGATGTGTCGGCTTGGCTTCAGTCACTTTCCCATCGACGTAAGGTTGCCTCTCTGTGTCTTTTCTATAAATACTTTCATAGTAATTGCTCGGATGTGCACTATGGTATCTAGGTTTTTTTAAATTTAAGCGCATTACTAGACTGGCGTCGAGATCTCATGAATTTACAGCTGAGCTGACTAGATATAGCCATAAATTCTATGATAACAGTTTCTTATCTCGCACCTCTCGCTCGTGGAAAACACTTCCGGCTCCATGCTTTACCAGCCAACTTTTGTCTGCAAAACTTTCAAAAATGTCAATCGCTATCTACTGTCTTTCCGGTTACTCTTTCCTCTTCCCGCTTCTTATTAATGTTTCTGTTCCTAATTATTTCATACCTTATAAGCCCTTGTGTCTTAGTGGCGTTACTGATTTATATAGGGTGATACTGATAAAAACAAACCCAAAACAAACAGAAAAAAGCCCTAAAATAATCACAGATTATTATGAGAAAATTAAGAAAGAAACTCTATTTATCGAGTGACCCTCACGTTCGCAACTTGGTGTATACATAAAAAAGGTAATAATTAAGATCAATGTATCAATTAACAGTTTTCAGTTCACCTGACGAAATCGTAACAATTTTGAACATTGAAACTAAATATTTGGATGGCAAAGAAATACTAAATTCCTGCACTTGATAAAAAGATTTTCTTTGTTCAACACATTCGAAAACGGGAAATTGTGTCCAGGTAAAAAGGGAATTGGTTGCGTCATCGATTATGACGTGGTATTCAAATGATGAATTGAAAATAAACGAATAGTTGATTCATTCACCTATTTAGATCTTCAATGAAAACAAATGGTTGTATAAAGAAAGTAGGTTCAGACAAACAACGCTTAAGAAGAGCATATGTGGCATAATCAAGATGAAGTTGATTTTGGTCGTTCTTTTACCGAAATTAAATAGGATGTCATATCTTAAGTTGAACTGTATGTCTGACAAGTGAAGCGTACCAAGGATTAGAAAGCAGAGTCGAGTCTTAAGAAGAAGAAATTAGAAGAAACGTCGGACAGGAAGTCGCCATTAATGTTAGAATAGAATAAGAAGTCAAAAGAAAAAAAATGTTTCATTTTTCCTTGTTGCTTGAAGAACACTTCAAAAGTTGTTTTCTTCTGCGGGACGGAAGAAACGAACAAAAGGTTACCCAAACCAGTGGGAAGTGGACATTTGCCTTTGAATTGCGTTAACAAAAGAAAAAAGCTTTCCTTCTTTTTCTTTCTTTCCGGGATTCAATCTAATCGGCTTCATTCTTGAATAATTCCGAAATCAAAAACTGCAGACCAGTTTCATTCTTTATCGAGCTTTCCCAATTTTTCCATTGACTCTATAAGCGGACAAATCAACCTTTTACTTTCTGTCGCTTTGTTTTGGGAAATTTTTTTTAACTAAAATAAAATAAAAGGAAATTGTTAATGTCTCTAGGATTTTTTCTCTTAAGTCAGACTTTCGAAATCATATTTAAGGAAGGCATTGTTTAGAAATATCTTCTTTTTAAAGAAAAACTTATTTAAAATAAACAATCGTTTAATTTAATATTATCATAAATTTTTAATTTTAATTTTTTGTCGAGTTATCGATAATTTAAAGAGAAAATGAAATATTTCTGAAAAATAGCAACAAAATAAGATTAAATTGTTTTTTAGGAAATAATGAAAACATTTATATAATGTTTATATTTTATAGAGATGCAAAAACAAAATGGTGGACAAGACGAAATATGATGAAGTAGTTTTAAGTGCTAGTTGTAAAGGTTGTGAAAACTGTAATTTCGATCAGAAAAAAATCTAAAAGTGTTTTCCAAATTCATCAGTTTCAGAAGGATCAGGCAATAAATGCCCCCATTTCTAAATGAATTTAATTAAATGGACAAATTACTGACAATTAGAAAGCGTGTATTAGATTATTATTTTAATAAAAACGATCTTGCTGACAAGGAATTAATAAATTCTAACAACACAAATTTTGATAGCGGAATCTTGTATCTATTACGATATTTTTTTAATATTTGTCTTAAATATATTTTGGAAATAATTTTAATAATTGCAAAATTCGGTTTAATACATTAAAATTAATCGATATGAAGAGATAATCTGGATGTATATAACGATAGACATCTCGATCGATTTTAGATGCTAATAAAGCCTCTTCTACTCTTGAATATTTGTGGGGACAATTTTATTGACGGCAATGTCATTTTTTAGAAACAAATCGATGACTGATAAGTTAAATTATGGAAGAGATTGACGTTATGAATTCAAGAAAAGTTTATTTACATTTTCATAGTTAAGCAGCAACCGAAGTAAAAATAATTAGAAATGAAACAATTCACTGCTAATTTACAGTATTATTGTGGATATTTTAAACGCCTATTTATTGTTTAAGCTAATTTAAATGCGGAAAATTTAGTTTCCATATTTAAATTAATTTTAGTTTTAAATCTCAGAAGTGAGTCATGTAATCGGAGTTTTTCTTACAAAATATCAAAATGGATGATGATAAGAAAATCTTTTAAAATGTTTAACTATAGACTTAGTGATAATGACAAGACAAACTACAACATGGGAGAATTTGTTATAGAATTTTCTTTTATTAATCATTCCAACCCTAGCAAGGCCATAAGGCCACTAAGACGCAGGGGGGTTACTGAGTGTTAGAGGATAATATAAGAAAAAAGAACACTATTAAGGAGAAAGAATAATTAAAAGAACAAGAATTAAGAAGACAGTAGATGACGATTGAAATTGCATTTAAATTTTTAAAGATCAAAGTTGACTGGGCGGCAAAAAGCTGGAAGAGAGTTCCACAAGCGAGAAGTGGGATAGAAAAAGTCTTAGTATAAAACATACGGTTACATTTCAACTGTAAAATGATGAGACCTTGCTGCCAATCTAGTACTGCGCTTAAATTCATAGATATCGCAGTGAAAAGTTCATCAGAACAATTACCATGAAAGTATTTATAGAAAAGCCACAGAGAAGCTACGTTGCGGCGGTGGGGAGAGTGACTGAAGCCGAGATCCCAGGTCAGGACCAATAACATTGCGGATTCTTTTTTGTATTTTATCAAGATTCTCTAAATATAAAGCAGGGGTACCAGAGCAGATGTGGCAGCGATATTCGAAGCAAGGAGGAATGGTATACTTATAAATATGTAAGATAGATTCTGGCGAGAAACAGTGTCTAGCACGACACGGTGAACCAATCTTCCTACAGACCTAGCAATTGATTCACTCTATTCTTTTCACTTCATGTCAGCGGAAAATGTTAGTCCGAGAGTCACTCTACTAGAGGTTAGCATCAGCCATGCTAATAAAAGATAAAAAGGGTTCTGCAGACGGTTAAAAGAGAGCAGTTTCGTTTTGTAGGCGTTAAAATTTAGAAGCAATTCCTTACCGAATTTAAAAACAGATTGTAGGTCATTTTTAAAATCAGCTGCCATTTAGGCTTTATCGAACCAATCAGACTTACTATTAAAACAGAAGTAAATAGTTGTGCCATCAGCATAGATACCGAATTAAGAACTGAGGACCTCAGGAAGGTCATTGATGAAAATTAGGAACAACGTAGGTCCAAGTATAGAGCCCTGTGGAGCACCTGCATTAATGCAAAAAGATCTAGAAGAGTGGCCATTCAAGATAACATTCATTTCGCGATTTGACAAGAAAGACCGAATCAGTTCAAAAATTCGCCCAGAAATATCATAACCTTTGTAAAGAAGACCAGTTTTCCGAGTCCTGTCAAATGCTTTCGAGATATCCAAAGCAACAGCCTGATCTTCACATTCATGATAGACTCTTTTAGCAATAATCGTTAATACATCAGCAGTTGACATAGAGAAGTGAAAGTCATATTGCTTATCCGAAAGAAGACCATGAGAGATAAGATGCTTAACCAATTCAAAGTTAGAGTCTCTATTACTTGGCTTAAAAGAGGCAGTTGGCTAATAAGCCGATAGAAAGACTAGACGGTTCGCCCGACTTTTTAAAGACTGGAACTACAGAAGCGGATTTCCAACAACCAGCAAATCAAGAAGCAGCATGGCATTTATTGTAGAGTTTAGAGAGAACAGGAGCCAGTTCAGAGCACACTTCTTAATAACTATTGCAGCGATAACACCGATTCCATATTCTTTGTGAGGATATAGTTTAGAGATGATGGCAGAAAACATAGACGGAGTTTATTTGCATATAGAGTCTCGGTTCTAAGTGGAAAGTTACGCCGGAATATTCAAAAGTAGAATTTGAAGAGAATTTACGAGAAAAACATTCTGCTTTATCAGCAGAAGATATTAACACCTCAAATTGAGTAATGAGAGGTGGGATAGAAGACTTATTCTTATTTTACACACTATTACAGATCTACTAATAGTCACATAAACGAAACATGTTTGAGTTTATACAGTGCCTCATTCTATGAGCAAACACACATTTAACCTCTTTGAGAACACCTTTACAGTTATTTCAAGCACAGACAGGTAGGCGTCTATTGTGATCAGAATTATAACGCTGGTACACCCGGAAAAGCTGATTCCTGTGGGCTATAGCGGCTGAACAGACCGGTGTAAACGAAGAAGATTGTGGTTTTGTTTGGTTTCGTTTGCGGCATATCAACCTCAATGGGTTATTTAATGCCAACGAGATTTTTATTGCTGGTAATATTTTTTATTCAAAAATGTTTTGCTAGTAATATTTTTTCTTCAGTAATATATTGCTGGTAATAATTATTTACAAAAATGTATTGCTGGTAATATTTTTTCCTGAAAAATATATTGCTGGTAATGATTTGTCCTGAAAAAAAAATATTGCTGGTATTAAAACCTATTTTTAACTTTCATAGCGTTTTGACCCCAGTTTTGGGGCGGGTAACTATTTGTCCATAGCTGGGATCCTAACAGGTGCTACCACTCCGGGTTAGGGTGGACCAGTGAACACCAACAATTAAGAGGTAGTTCCACGCTCCTCAAAACCTCCTGATCAGAGGCCTTGCTGCTGGACGTAGTTTATCGTCTTATCTAGGACGCGGATAGAAGATTGTGGTGTCACCTGGTATTTGCGAGAAGGTACAACAGCATAAATACCCAAGAAGGGACTTCTGTATCACAATTCACAATAGGAAGATTAAGAATATATAACAGAACAATGTTAGGTTCTTGAATAATAGAATAGTAAAATGTTTTGTTATTTAAAAGGACTTCATCAAGTTAATCTAATGTTATTGTTGATGCCATTAAGTAATTAAAACATTACTTTAATTTTGATGTAATACTTTTAAAGAACGAAACGCGTTACATTGAATTTTTTTCCATTTTTTCGATTAAAAACTCAAAAACCAAAAACGTTACAAATATATTTTTCTATAAATTCAGTCTTTAACTTAGAAAAACTTTCTTTAAAAATCTTTGAACGTGAGTGAAATGTACGTGTATATCGGAAGCAATTGTCATTAATTGGCCCCAACTGCACGAGATTTACTTATCTGGGATACATCTGGGGTACATCTGCTATATTCATTGCCATCAATTATAGAGATAACAGCGAAAGAGAAAATTAAGCTAACTTTACGTGCTGAGCATATGCCAGCGTGCGAATGTGCGCATGTATAAATCCGTGTATGCGTATGTATTTTTGCATGTGTACAGTCGTTTATGAATGTGTGTATGTGTGTGTCTTTGTGTGCAGCCTCAGTTTGAACGCAGAGCAAGGAAGATAATGACGTGTTCATTATTTTTCTAATCCAAGCGCCCAAATTGACGCTCCAATTTTTAAGCATTCCAAAGAAGCAACAGAGATTGTGACCCCCGAGCACGTTCTGTGTGTATCAAGTCTAAATTTATCTGCATATTTAGAGGACGAGGTTTTTCAGAGGCACAAAATTTAATCAAGCGAAAATATTGCTTTCATTTCTGTCTTTTCAGCTTGTTTTTCGTTCCTGCTTGCACCGAGCATTCCTCGCAGAAAAGTAATTAAATATGACGTTAGATCTTTTCTGGCAACTGTAATTGAGATAGGCAACTAACTTTTCGCACTTCAGTCAATAAATGCGAATAAAGAATGCCGAGAGAAAATATTCAAAATGAATCAAGAATCACAAACTTCATATTCACACGATTCGTTGCACGAGGATAGATTTTTTTTTCTTTTGCCATTTTGATGAGTTTTTTTTCTGGCCGTGGACCAAATGTATAAGTGACATTTCTAATTTGCGCGTAAACAAAGCAGAAATAGAAGAATCTCTTTCAATGAAGATGGGGATGTAAATTGTTGCAGTTGATTGGAACCTGAAATCTGACATCAGGGGACCGAATTGAGATTCTTGTCAAAACTTCTGATTTGGTTTTGAACTCAATGACCCTGCAAAAAAAAAGCGTGAACCCAACTTTCTCTGTTTTCCGTCTTTCTCTTTCAATATCAATGAACTTGATCAATATTACGAAAATAGGAAACAGACGTGAATGTTGAACACTTCATCCATTCCCCATCAATACAAATCCAGGAAAGAGCAGTAAAATGGCTACTATTGCCATTGTTAGTCATGACAAAAAGCAAAAACGATGCAGAACTTTCTTTCTTTTCTTATTTAGCGAAAAATCCTTTTCAAAAATATATTTTTAAAAATAAATACAGATTACCGTCAAAATGTTATACAGCTTTTATAAGCCGACATCTTTTTTTTTGGGGGGAAGAATGTCATTGTTGTGTGTTGTGAGAAAACATGGTGCTTAATAGAAATCAGTCATTAACATTGAAGCCATAAGGAACTAAAATCAACAACTTTATGACTGAGATAATTTGTCAGTAGAAAATGAAGGGTTATAGAGAGGAATTGAAAATTTCAATGAGAGGGCATATAGTTTCTCTTGTTGGAGGCAAATTGATGAATGGAGAATTGTTTCTTCTCCGTTAGTTCGTCTCCATATTTTCTTACTCTGTTCATATCTAACTATCTTTATTTTCTTTTTTTTTACACTAAGGTTCGCCCTGTCTAAGGCCCGGGGACCACACGTGTCTGAGGGTTACATTACTTTACACGGATCGGAGTGGAAGATAACGGGTAACTTTAGACATGCAAAGTTTAAGAGTGTAGTAATCGGGGAAAAATCTTCTTGGGATTCTGATCCACAGAGCAGCAGTTCCCGGGAAGAAGGCGTTCGAGTGGAACTTATTTCTCACCGAGGGAATAAGGCGGCAATTTGGGTGGTGTGCTACTATGTAAATGGCATGGCAATAGTCGGAGATTTTACCCCTAAGCTATCGGCGCCCGGTAGAGAGGAAGGTGAAATTTTGCATATTCATTTTTTGAATGAACACGCCAGTGACCGAGATAGCTCAATTCGCAGAAGAGCTTTACATTATCAGCAGTTACAAATTCACGCTTTCTCTTCAGAGTGTTCGACCGAAATTAATTTTTCGGGGTCGTAATATATAAATGTATATATATATATATATATGTATATATATATATATATATATATACATATATATATATATACATTTATATATGTCTGTGTGTGTGTGAATGCGTGTGTGTGTGTGTGTGTGTGTGTGTGTGTGTGTGTGTGTGTGTGTGTGTGTGAAAGAGGAAGTTTGTTTATTCGTTTATTTTTCTGTTCATCATTGGGAACTTGTCACTCTACTGCTATTCTGTTATACGGAAATATATTTTTGCAGTAACAGTAATAATTAACATTTTTGGCGTGCAATTATATTTTGTCTTGTTCGGACCAGAACAAATATTTCTGAACTTTAAAAAGCAACTTTAGAGAACAACGTTTTTTCATAAAATTATTTTTCAAATTTACCTAGTATTTATCTGGTATTTAGCTAGAATTTAGCTAGTATTTCTTCGTTGAAAATTTACCAGGAACAAAATAAATATATTTTGTTTTCCTTTTATGCTACTAATTACTGTTGTGCAGTTACTGTACATGACCGTTGTTGCTTAAAATGAACCATGGCGAACCTGTTGAATAAGGACAATAAGAAAGATATCGAAAAATAGACATTTCCTAGTTATCCATTTCATTTCTTTCGCCTTTTTTATTAGAATTTAGATGCAGTCAATATTCAGGATGATATTATGACAGGAAGTTGCGCAGCATCACTTGATTTTGACAGTGTTTTATCAGATCAGCACTACAGAATCATTTCCCTATCACCATAACCAGTTGCAACTTGGCATTTGAGCTAGTACATCTCTATCTCTCTCTCTCTCTCTCTCTCTCTCTCTCTCTATATATATATATATATATATATATATATATATATATATATGGTTTATTTGGGCAGCAATTCATCTTTTATACAAGTTTCATTAAACGATTAAGATTTTTTTTTTAATTTTCTTGTGTTCATATAAGTGTTTTTTTTGTTTTTTCTGGACATAAAGTTTGTAAAAATTGTCCAATTGTTTTTGCGTATCCAAGAGCTTTTTTTAGCCATTATCAAGGATGATCGTTATTTTTAAATGAATGTATTTTTTATGCATGCATCTTTACACAGTTTATGTCTAGGAAAAAAAAACACTTATATGAACGGAAGAAAAATTAAATGAAAAACTTAATCGCTATAACCTGTCAGTCGTCTTTAATGTAACATATATATATATATATATGTGTGTGTGTGTGTGTGTGTGTGTGTGTGTGTGTGTGTGTGTGTGTGTGTATGTGTATGCGTCTGAGGAACTGATTCCTGGTCTAAGGGTAGTGATTTATTTTTTTTTAACGAGGGCCAGTTGTGGGTGTAAAATTATAGGTAAACCCCAAAACTTTTATTCTTTTTTCGAGACAGAGAAGGGAGCGTTTTTCTTTATTTTTTTA
This sequence comes from Acanthosepion esculentum, assembly GCA_964036315.1. Classification (NCBI taxonomy): domain Eukaryota; kingdom Metazoa; phylum Mollusca; class Cephalopoda; order Sepiida; family Sepiidae; genus Acanthosepion; species Acanthosepion esculentum. Next base: position 154,622,777 of record OZ038476.1, read on the forward strand.
AAGATATTCAAAATAATCTTTCATTGTGTGGGTTGTTTTTTTTTTGTTTTTGTTTTTGTTTTTGTTTTTTAAAATAAAAAAGCGTTAATAAG
>OZ038476.1:154627868-154635368 GCA_964036315.1 Acanthosepion esculentum
AATATGAAGGAATTAGCAAATGTTTTTATTTAGAAGAATGATTTCAAATTCACATTTGCTCGTTATGATTTTCACTAATTACATGCCGGGCTTTGTCTGCTCATTCTTGGCAAACTTAAACTTTTTTCTGCCCACCGACCTGTTAATCTAATTATTGATATGTTTTATTGCCAGCAAAAATTATATGCTTTTTGCTCAGTCCGCGTTATTTTGGTTAATAGTTTTCTCTGGTTGGATTGCTTCGTAGATCAAGAATCTACTACAGAACAACATTAACGGAAAAAAACAAAGCCAAAAAACCCAGATAATTAAAAACGATACGATTTGGCTTGCAAAGCAATAAACAAAGTTCCAACGAGAACTCTATATTTCTTTTAAAACAATTGTGTTAATTGTATATGTGAATATAAGTAAGAATAAAAGGCGGAAGATAATAATTACTTAATGAGAGCTTGTCGGTGTGCAGCCAGGCTGGTGCGTATGCTAAATGAGGTTCTGTGTGTATCATTTTCAAAAGCTAACAGATGGGAAAAGGATAGGACAGAATTAACCAATTCTCAAATAGAAAAAAAAACTCCAGTTGTTGTCATAAGATGAAAACGATTAACGGGGTGTGTCATCATCAATGACACGCTTGAATAACAAGAGAAAAGTTGGACGCTTTCAATGTATAGTGCGAATCTAGCTATGGAGATGACCCCACTTAGTGAGTGACTGGGGTGGGTACTCCCAAGCCGACACCTCAATAAGTGAATCGACAATGGTGTGAGCGTTGATGACACCATTCTCATTTGTGATAGAACTTGACATAAGACATTTACCCGGCATGGTTGAGTGCTTAATTGCTTTTGAAGCGACTCAGAAAAGTTATAGTCTATGGCGACGAGACACGATACAAGAGATTATTCAGGGAACATTTTTCACATCGCCTCGAAGAAAGACTTTCTCTTGTTTTAATAAAATCTATCTATCTATCTATCTATCTATCTATCTATCTATCTATGTGCCATATCCTTTTAGGACGCGTGCGATCACGGCTCTTTCCAACTTCTATTCTATGAAGCTCTTAGCAATGTTTGTCTTTCTAGCGTTCTCCTATTTCCAGTACTGCCATCTATTGACAAAAGCTTGTTAGATTATCCGCTTACCCACTACTTTCCTCTGTCCCACTTGCATTAAATATGTCCTGTGAGTATCAAATTATCCAAGCCGTCTTTCCTTATTATGTACTCTCAACATTTCAACTGTTACTTCTGAGTCTAAATATAAATATCCCTTTTGTCTATTTTCTATCTTCCTTGTTGCTCACACGTTTCGTCCATGTTGTATATATATATATATACACACACACACACACACACACACACACACACACACACACACACACACACACACACACACACACACACACACACACATACATATCATTCAGATATAAATAAAATATGCGTTTGTAATGATAATATAAATAAAAGAGAAGAGGAAAACTTTTTATGCCAACGCGTTTCTTTCCTTGGGGAACTTTATCAAGGCAAGTGTGGACATTTTATTTTATAACCTGTATTTATACAGAGTGTTAACGTACAGAAAAATAAAATTATTATTAATTAAGTTTTCAATTTTTAAATTAGAGAAGTTTCTAAGATATTCTAAAAACTTACTGTGTAAGGAAAGGTAAAGCCAAGTGACGTAATATTTCGGCCAATTAAGTGAAGAGGCGATGTTATGATTTTCTGTATTATATTTATGTGTAATCATTATTCATCCATTTATTTATATATATTTAATTTAATTTTATTTCTTTTAAGAAAGGAGGTATTTGAAAAAATTGTGATGGTCATGGATAATCATATTGACATAAAAAATTAACATTTCTTTTAAGAAAGGAGGTATTTGAAAAAATTGAGTGTGTAAGTTAAGATTTTGGCGAGAACCGATAATTGCACTTTCAAGAACTTTTCGTCTCAGTAAGTTATTTTCTATTATATTAAGTACAGTATTTTGAGATTGAAATTATGTTTGAAAATATATGTGTATAACTAATTTATTGGTTAAGTTGTTATATTTTTCCTGATTCTTTGATTAATAGTTTAGAGCGTAGTTGCAATGATTTTACTATTGGATATATTATTATTTTGAAGAATAAAGGTTAAGGATTTGGTACGTTATATTATATGCCTATTTTATATAATTTATTATTATTATTATTATTATTATTATTATTGTCGTCGTTGTTGTTGTCGTTATTGTTGCTGTCGTTGTTGTTGCTGTCGTTGTTGTCGTTGTTGTTGCTGTCGTTGTTGTCGTTGTTGCTGTTGCTGTCATTATTGTCGTTGTCGTCGTTGTTGTTGTCGTTGTTGTTGTCGTTGTTGTTGCTATCGTTGTTGTCGTTGTTATTGTTGTTGCTGTTGTTGTTGTTGCTGTCGTTGCTGTTATCATTTTATTATCTTTTGTGTTGTATTTTTGTATGCTTTTCTATTACTATAGTGGATGAAATAAAAAGGATATTGGCGATTTTAAAAGTATTTTCAATATATAATTCTTCTTCAGGTAAATATTGGAAGCTGCAAATCCTTAGTGTTCTTAAATAAAATCCTGTAACGACTCCGGATTTTATTCTATTACAGTTGTTGGAAAAAATAGTTTATGAGATAATTCTTAACATGTGTATACCATTTATGTATCTAAAATAAAAATAATTTTATAGTAAAACATTTCTGAAAGAGGCGCTAGAAAGCGCCTCTTTCAGAAATATTTTACTATAAAATTATTTTTTAAAGAGAGACAAGTTAAAACGATACTAAGAGGGAAATCCATCGGTAAACCGTCTGTTTATAAAAGTTGTTGTCAAGGGTGAAAAACATTGATTAGTAATTAATTGGCAAATTTCTATGATATTATTTGTAGGAAGATGCAATTTTATTTTTGTTTTCATTAAATGTGTTTTGAGTGGAACTAAAGAATGTAACTAGTCAAAAAATTATCCATGATAATAATGATGGAGCAGCGAGAGGTTAGCTTCGTCTGTCGAAAAGGGATTGTAGGGACAAAAATAATTCATCATCCACAAGGCCGTGTAAACTCTTTTGAATTCTATCAAGACTTTAAAGTGATGATTGGATATCTCCAGCCTAGATATGACAGCAGTGCTTCATTTTAGGTGTGGTCTGTAACTTGTAAAGGTTAAAGCATTGCAGAAGGAGTTAGGTACTGTCTGGTGTGGTACAAGGGAGCGACTATTTTGTCAGTATCTTTAGTGATTGATCATATATATGGGTTCCACTTGAGGACTGAAGTGAGTTGAGACGTCCAAGGCAAGTAGCCACAATGAGTGTACAATTTATCTTCTGATGAATTTATCTCCAAGCGCTTCAAAGATTCTGTATATATATATATATATATATATATATATATATATATATGGATAAAATAACTGAAAAAAAATTAGGTGTTTTTTTGCGAAAGTATTTATTTATATGTTTTTATATATATTTAATATTTCAGACCACCTCGGTCCTTCCTCAGAAATTAATTGAATTACTGTATTACTGTATTTGGCAGTTTGTTTGCACTTTACAGCGTCCGTGGTTAGACGCAGACGTCACGTGATGTGGAATGTAACTATGTTTGAATTTTTTAACGTAAATCTAACGATAGTATTTTAGATGTTGTTTAAAAAGTTTTTTTTTAACTATATCTAAAGAAATTTTTTAACTATTGAAATATTTATACAGATTTAAAATACCCAAGTCTTTGTTTAACCCTAGTTTATATGTGTCTATGTTTTAAAATCCAGTATTTCTCTTTTTTTCTTCGTGTGTATGTTGTACTAAAACCTGAGTCTATCAATATACATTTACAGTTGTCTAATGAGTGTCCTGATTGATTAAAATGTTCAGCTATGGGGTAATACGGATTGTTTTGACGTATGTCTTGTTTGTGGTTGTTGAAACGAAATCTAAGGTGGTCTGAAATATTAAATATATATAAAAACATATAAATAAATACTTTCGCAAAAAACACCCAATTTTTTTCCAGTTATTTTATCCATATATTATATACATATCAAGAAAGTATACGTGGCTTCTCATTATGCCATATATATATATATATATATATATATATATATATATATATATATATATATATATATATATATATATATTGGCTGTTAAAACATCAGTCTTGGATCTAAAGGAGCGAAACCCATACTGTTAGTCGCTCAGAAGTTTGTTCCTGTATCAACTAATGTCTTGCTGATGATAAATTCAAATTATTTGATGAATGACATATAGGAGACTGATATTGCGAGAGGGAGATAATGTGTCAAGGATGACAGCTCTTTCTCATTCTTGTAAAAAGCATACAGCTGACACTTTCTATAGACTTTGGAAACATTTCTCCTTCAATGCAGTTGTTAAACAACACTGTCAAGATTGGAGATAGATCTAGAGTAAGGTTCTGCAGAAATTTTATCCGAACCAGTAGCTTTGTGGAATCGATTCCCTGGCAACCAGAATCTTGGTCTCTTTAAGTCCAGGGTCAACATATATCTATCTTAAGCGTGTCCTCATAATATGCATGTCTTAACCCCCACTGTCTTACAACAATCTCATTCAATAACCCTCTATCTTGAATGATCTTCGAGCCTTGCTGTGGGTGAATACACGCTTGGGCGATCGTGTCGTGTTTCCAGATTTTTTACTGCAAGCTGCGCTTACTTTTTGCAGTATACTGGTTGCCAACCAAGGCTATAGAGCCATTCTACTTTATTATTCAATTTATAGCTGGACGAGAAGAGATGTATTCATATCTTTTCACAAGGGTATTTGCGCGAAAGTGAATGTAACGAACTCGATTGTGATTCGAACCCGGCTCCCCGATTTCTCATTACGAGCAGTGATCCACTACATCATTATTGGATGAAATAACAGTAAAAAAAATTGCTCCAAGCTAGTGAAGGAATTTAGGTAGGTGATGTCTATCGTGTATCATTGTATCTAACATCAATACTTTGCAAAAATCCCAGTTTTTATCACTTGGATTAGAGGGGATATATCGAATGAGATACATGGGAAAAATCGGAGATCAAGTCGGTCGAAATGCGGTGTTCAAAATATAACAATAATGATATACCTTTCAGATTGCTCCAGTGAATAATCATATCTCTTCACCCCAGACCTTCAGATGATGTTGGTAAAATTTCATCTCCACAAAAATATAAATAAATAAAAGTTTAAAAAAGAACCACAACATATTATATAGATATATATTATTAGAAAACCCTTTATTCTACATTCAACACCATCACTTGATAAGACACCAGAAGCTTTGAAACAAAATGGCTATTTTTGTAGTGATTTTATAACTTATTTATGATATAATTTTCGAATAAATAATTACATTTGCTTTACTCCCTATTGAGCACTCTTTTAAGAATAGTATTTTTTGGTTATTGGAATTTATTCCGTATACACCAATCCTAGACTTGGATATATATTATATAAATATATTTTATATAGATATATATTATATAGATATATATTTAAATAAAGTTGGAAATAAGGTGAATCTTCTAAATGTTTTGCAGTTGAATTTTAAAAAAAGAACCAACAAACAACAACGCACAAGTTTGTTTGTTTGAATTTTACAAAATTGAAAGTTTTACCCACGGAAGATCAGATCTTTAACTCTAAGTTAGTTGTCAATATTTCGGAATGATTAAATGATTTCGTTTTTGTTTATTTTTTTATTAGGACTAAAGAAAATTATTTATCCTTAAAAATAAAACTAATTAAAATTTCGTAATTTAATTTAAAGGTTACTAAATTTTAATTAGTTCCTAGTGAAAAATTGCAAATCATTTCTTGTCTAAAGAAAAACTGTCACCGCCATGTTTACTTTCATGTTGTGATACACTTTGCAATAACAAAACCACCATACGAAAAAAATTGATTCGATTGGTTGAAAAGTAACGAATCTCGTTGACATGACATGATTTTAAGAAGACAAACATAAAAAGATAAAAAAAATATTCCTAGAGAATGAAATGTCCAAATACTTTGAAATTAAATGAATATAAAATAGGAATTTTCGACGAATCAATGGCAGTTAAAAACGACACATTTTGATTTGTCCATAAAACAAAAAGACAAACTTATTTTCAAGCAGTCTGATCATAAATCTTTTCGACATGTCAGGATTTGTTTTGGTGCTTCTATGTGAGTGTATAGAGTGTATGTGTACTTGTATATATGTGTATATGTATTCGTGCGTGTATGTATGGAGTTATGTGTATATAATTTCTTTTTTTATTTATTTAGCAAGTTATCTTCATCTTTGTGGTGTTGATCACAACATTTCAACTTTAATGTTTTCCAGCCTTACTCAAGTTTTGATGAATTTGAACTGCGTGCACGAATCGAATGGAATGGACAACAATAGCTTTTGTGTATTCTTTATCAGATTGAAATGCTCAAAAAGACGAGTTCGAAAGATACGATGGAAACTAGGTGCGATTGTAAGTTATTTTTTCGTAATTAAAATTTTTCATACCACCTTCTATTTTGCATAGATTGCTCCTTAAATGTCGCTTTTACTTTTGTTCTTTTCTATCCTCGCAATAAGAATATCACATTAGTTTTTATAATGATGCAAGACGCTCGTTAAGAAGGCCATAGAGCGTATGAGCCGAAAAAGTGTTAAAAACTACAAAAACAATGATGCTAGCCTGGATAATGTGCGGAATATTGAAAATATTTCAAAATTTCAAGCAACAATTTCCTGCGAATTGACTGAAGTAAGACAATATTTGAATAACACTTGTATTTGTGGATTTGACAATATTTAAGCTTAAAAATATTTATTGAAATATTTTCCGTTTCAGTCGAAGAAACATTTACTTAAACTCATCTTCAACTGATTGGCCTTCTTTTAGTGCCACTTCACCTGATCTCCAACTTGCAAAGATGCATTTTAAATTTTTAAATAATTTTTCTCTACAAAAAACGGAAGAAACGACATTTTTATTGCAAACATACACACAGATACGCGCGCGAGTTCACACACACATACACACACACATACACACAGATACACGCGCGAGTTCACACACACATACACAAACACACAGATACACGCGCGAGTTAACACACACATACACACACACATACACACAGATAGACGCGCCAGTTGACACACACATACACACACATACACACAGATACACGCGCGAGTTCACACACACATACACACACAGATACACACACACACACACACACAGATACACGCGCGGGTTCACACACACATACACACACACATACACACAGATACACGCGCGAGTTCACACACACATACACAAACACACAGATACACGCGCGAGTTAACACACACATACACACACACATACACACAGATAGACGTGCGAGTTGACACACACATACACACAGATACACGCGCGAGTTCACACACACATACACACACACAGATACACACACACAC
>OZ038476.1:154640368-154710368 GCA_964036315.1 Acanthosepion esculentum
TTCGGCTATAGCGATAGAGATAAGTAGGAAACTACATAATTAGGGAAAAATATTGAGACAGGTAGTTTTGTGACAGGAAGGCAAAGAAGACAATGGAGAGAGAAAAAAGAAAAGAAAAAAGATAATATAGAGAGAATGAAAAGGTGGAAAATGGCAATAAAATAGAAAAAAATAGAAAACAAAGAGAGAGAAAACGGAATAGTATCCGAATGTGTGAATAGTGTCAGATATTTATGTAAATGGAATTAAAGTTTGACCAACAAATTTAAGATTTTTCTCTATTGTCTTGCAAATCTTGTATGTCTGATAATATCCCTTATGAATTCTGTTGCAGTCGTCTATAAAAGCTTTGTGTTAATTACTGATTGTTACTCTTATTTTCATAATGCTGAGAAAAGTGTTGTAAGAAATCAAATTATTGAACATGCATGGTCCAATGCTCAGCATGAATGGCAAAGCGAATTGGTCATGTTACAATGCGTTGTACAATACAATCCAACAATTTGTGCGTGTCGAATATGCATTGATTCTTTCGTGCTGCGCATAGTCTTTTCTTCTTTTCTGTAATCATCAGTCAACATTGTTGAGAAAATTATATTAATGGTGATACGAAACTAATAACGTTTACTGTTACATTCAAGTTTTAAGTTAGTGACGCCGAACGCAAGTCCGTGCCGTGTAGACAGTTTCTCTCTAATATTGTCGATCTTGAATAGTAATTTTGACTTTATCAACAGAATGTAGACCAATGTGATTGTACAAACATTAAGTGAAACAGTCTTTCACGGTTTCGTATTCCATCCGTAGGTTACCACAGTACAAGTTTTGATATTTCTTTATTCAGATAACTTATGCCATATCCTGCAAGTTTCAGTCATCTTTCGCTGATCTTTGTTGTGACCGTTGACGATAGAGGCATAAAGAAATACATTAGTGATATGGCTCCTCCAATAAACATAGAGAACCATTCTCAGCACTCGTATATAGGTTTCGACAAGAGCGGATTTATCTGTTGTGGTGTGCATCCATAGAGTAACCACAGAACATTATATTATCTACTGTAGCTAGGAATAGTCGCACCTTGATGGATTTGCTAAGGTTGGATTTCCAAATGTAGTAAAGCTTATGACAAGCTTTCCACGCCAGAGCTTCTCTGAGTTATGTCTTAAGAAAAGCTTCTTATCCATGAGAAATCATTGACCCATTTTGTAGGCTTTTCAGATTTAGATTTTGGCTGAATTGTAGGAACTATCCTAGATTATATTAATTCAGTTTTTCTGACATTCAGATAAAGCCCGACCTGGGTGCAAGCATTCTCTACCTTTGAGAGCATTTCCCGAGTATGTTCTTTCACAATAGAAATCAGCAAAATCTCATCAGTAAATTTCATCAGTGATGATGATCGGGGTTACTTTTCATCAACAGAGATTTCCCTGGCTTTGGTGCTGAGTTTTGTTTTTCAGGAATTCCACATGCTTTCAAGATCTTCAGGATCTTTTCTTTATAAACACTATCAAAAGTCTACAGAGATCGGTACTGTTTTCAGGTTGTATAGTTTTACACCTTCTATGATTCTGAGCAATGAAAATATCTATGAAGTTGTCGAACGAGATTTGGTCTGATGCCATTTCTGGTTCGGTCTGAGATCCCTATCCAGCAAAGATTGTATTCAGTTCAAGATCATTTTGTTTATTTTAGCTTCATGGTAATTATTGTTACGTTGATACCCCCCGCCCTCGTTCTGCTTACTCAAAGAACCCTTCTTGGGTATTAGGATGATATTGCTGATGCTACAATGTTTTTTTCTCTTCAACTAATAATTTGTTGGCAAATATGAGCACAGTCTCATTGAGATCACACTTTTTCAAGATTTCAGAGAGAATTCCATCAGGACCTGCCGCTTTTCTGTCTATTATCTGATTTTTATCGGACTAGTATTCCTCGATAATGAAAGGTCCAGTCTTGTATATGAGGTATTTCATGACAGGATTGATGATTGTATCCTCATTGTCAACTAATACTTTTTCTCCCAGTAGACCCTGGCAGTATTTATATCACAGTTTGACTATCAGCTTATCCATAGCATTCAACTATATCCGTTTTAGCAGTTTTTCGCCCAATAATCATGTTTAATGGTCACCAATTGCATGCGTGTTGAGAAGCTTTATTTCACTTTGTTTCCTTGACACTCTTTCCAGTTGCATGTTGAACTCTTTTTCGGGGACTTCATTATTGGCGAATTTCAATTTGTTGTTTCCAATCTCGTAGTTCCTCGCTGTTTTCTTCTGTTGTGTTCTTAAGACCATTTGGCAGATGCCCGTTTCACTTGTTCACAAGCAATCTTTTTACTCTAGAAACTTGCGAAACATTCTTTTCCTTGTGTTTCTTCTTCTCATGAACGAGCTTATTCGTTACCGCTGTGTTTTCTTGTACAAAGTATTCATACCAGTCAGTAACTATTAGTCTCACCCTGAAATAGTTTGAGGCGGTTTTTGACAGTAACCGACTAGATTTCCTTTAGTATTTTGTTCTTATGCAAACACATGCAGTCATATACTAGCTTGCGTTCTGGAGTTTTCTTTGTTTTTATCTTGGCCATTAACACACTATGATCCGATCTCAGTCTTGAACTGTTTTTGTTTTGGAAGGTCTTTAATAGATGTTTTCCATTTGTTGTTAACTAGCATTTGGGACTTGCGATCATTTATGCCCGTCATGTATGTCCAAAGTTTCACTCGTTTCTTCTGAAGTCTTGATTGTTTGTACATATTCTTGTGCAAGGTCAAGAATTGCCCATGAAACGTGAAGAGAGCATCATTGTTAGCAATATGAGTATTAAAGTCACCTAACACGAATACCATATGTTTTGGCACTGAATGGAAGACATCTTACAACATACGCTAGTGCATTTCTCAGTTAACCGCACATTCACATGGTGCATAGTGGACTATAACGGTGGCAGCGAACTGCATATTTATTATACTTTGTCGTACATTCTTCACATTAGCAAGAGTTCTATGAGAATCTGTGTCAAGAATTAGACCAAGACCCCCGACAGAAATTTACCTTTCATTTCTCAATGCTGTTGAAGTAAGAAAAGGAATAATGGGAAGTTGATAGTACTCAATTTTGTCTTTCATTTGTTCATCGTGAATGACTTTGTGCTTTACTATGCTAAGGAGATATGTCTTGGTGGTGTTGACATTTTTTTCGACTTTTTTCGTCTTGAATTCTACCCTGATTCTACGTACGTTAATTACTGAGATGTTTCTTGCAGTTTTGCATTTCAGGAGATTTTTGTTTCCAATGGTTCTTTGGCCATTGCTGCAATCAGTTATACAGCGCATGTCTAAGTATGTTACGACATCCCTTCCCACTGGGGCACAATGTCATGAAACTGCATTACATTGCTGTAGTCGTCTGCGTCATCCCCAGAGTTGAATGTATTGTAACAGTGGACAGTCTCTGGATGATGCTATCTGAGAGTGAATCCTCTTATCCTTATTTGGGACTTTGTCAGTTCGGCTTTTCTGGTGCTAATACAAGCAGGGGTCACGACTCCTCTTGCACAAGGATCATTTTTTGCCTGGCACTTCCCCTTTGATTTGTCTAACTTGGTAGAACCTTGCAGGAGAAGTAGATGCAGTTAGCATAACTCGTCGAATCAACAGAGCACGCAAGCTCTCTAATCACGGCCAGCTACATGATCAGGAGGAACAAAAAAGCATTTTAAAAGAAGAAATAAAACGTCAGAATTTAGTATAAAAATTTATTTTTTTAATTAATGAACCGAACATCATTTTATTTTAATTTTGATATAGAAAAATCTTAACAACGAAAAACAAAACTGCTTTGCGAGGTGTCAAAAAAGTTGTTTATAAAGTGTTTTGATTCTAAATTGTTTTCATTTTTTCACAAAAGGCGGAAGATTTGACCAACGATTTTTTTCAGATTCATTAACCTGAAAATTATAAAGTCGGCCAAATTTAGAACTGCGATAATTGAAATTCCTCAGAATCTATTACGCAACAAAGACATCTTGCAGGAGAACGAAAAGTTTCCAAACGATTCATCCTTACAATCTTGGAAAGAATTCTAAGCCAGTTTTATATTTTAAGAAAATTCCTACATCATTTTCTAAAAGAAGAAGTATCTTCAGCACAGGTTGGAATGTTTCACAAATTGGACAATCAGTAGGAAAGTAATTAAAAGATAACGCAGTCAAGATGTCTGGTTGTCAAAATTTGAACCCAACGTCGAACTCATTGGCTATAATTTTGTTATCTGCGTTGATATGTAGCTTTTGAGTCGGTATAATATATGAACATCTGAACAGGGTGATTGCTGACATCATTAGTAACGGAGCCGGTAAGTGTAGCAAGCATCTGCACTTGTGTTTGTTACAAGATCATCAGAGAAAAAAAGGGCAGGCATCCGATGGCGTGCTTCTACTCGACAAGCAACAAACAACTGAACCTTTTCATCCACTCTCTACCCGAACCGCAACGCTAGATTAAGATTTGCGATACAAGAACGCGTCTGTTCCTCAAGGAAAAACTAAAGAGAAAAAGAAAATCAACAAAATCTCAATGAATAAAACACGGGGCAGGCATAAAAAAAGGAAGAATCGTGTGATTTGGCAGAAGAAACATGGCCCAGCCAAGTTGCATAGCGTAACAACAGAAGCATCAGCAGGAGTAGAAGTACGTCACTCGTGCGCCAGACACGCGGTCACTGTTCACCCGTTTCTTCTCGACTCTCCCCAGTTTCTTTTTCTTTCTTTCTTTGTTTCCAAATCGGAACCCTCTCAATCAATTTCTTCCTTGCTTTATCTCGACCATTCTCCTTCCTCTCCGACGGCTTACCTACGTCATCCACAGAACCAACCACCCTAGGCTCCCCTCGTCCGATGATGGCTCGCCACGTGCGCTCAATTAGCACCGAAGCGTGCGACAAGATTGTCTCGAGTATCAGATGGAATGAGATATGGGAACAAGAGAGAGAAAGAGAGAGAGAGAAAAAAAATTGTTAAAGAACCGAAGTCTACGAATTTGATAAGAGAACATTGATAGGCTTACGTAGAGAGAGAGAGAGAGAGAGAGAGAGAGAGAGAGAGAGAGAGAGAGAGAGAGAGAGAGAGAAAGAGAGAGGGAGAGGGAGAGAGTAAGGTTGAGAGAGAAAGAGAGAGGGGATGAATAGGGGAAAAGGGAGAAATTTTGCGTGAAGATAAAGAAAGGAGAAATGAAAGTCGAAATAACAAACGCAGGATAGAGATGGCTACCTCAAGAGCATACGGAGTGTGGACTGGGCAGAGTTTTTAAAAACATGAGAACTCAAAAATATTGTTTAGGGGAATTTATAGTGTCTACTTAATTACTGAAATCGAAATGGAGGCTGGGTTGAAATGAAATGAAAGAAAAACAAAGTAAAACGCGGGAAGCGACGAAACAATGAAATCAGTTTCGAAATGATGATGATGATGATGATAAGAGAAATAGTGGCAAATTAGGAGAAAGGATGTTCAGTTTCATTTTGAAACTAATTGCCGACGGGAACACACACACACACATACACATACACACAGACACCTGCACGCACATACATTCTGAATAATATTGCAAGAGAAAGGTGTTTCTTTTTTCGTGTAATAAACTATGAAAATAAAATAGTCTAACAATTGTCAGAATTGATGTTTGAAATTTCAAATTGCAACCATCAATTCTGCCCCTGGGTCTGATTTTAATGACAAGATCCGTCATTTGCTGTTTGCACTCAACTTTTCGATTTGATCTTAATTTTAATACAAAGCTGTTAAAGGCTAATTTGACAACCTCCAGTAATGTCTAATAAATGAATTCATTAATAACTAATTCAGCCATTAGAAATTTCTACTTCATTCTAATTATCTCTTATCCATCATAAATTATTCCTTTTATTTGTTTTTGCAAAAACGTATTTGCTTTCAAATACAACCAATCAAATTCGACCGTTTCAATCTGTCCAAGTGTGATTTTCATTTACCTATGTCAAAGATATTTAAACGAAGAGTCACACAAGAGATTATTATTATTATTATTATTATTATTATTATTATTATTATTATTAGTAGTAGTAGTAGTAGTAGTAGTGGTAGTAGTAGTAGTAGTATTAGTATTAGCCATACCAACACACACACAAATACATATATATATATATAAGATAAAATATAGTTCTAGGGTATATTATATTTATGAATTAAAGTGGTCAATATCAGGTATAGGACGAATGGAAACATAGAAGTGGACATTGAAGTCAACACCCAGCGGCAACAATCTGCTTCATGCTTATATCGTCAGGCGATATGCCATATGGCCTGCGTATAAGCATGAAACACACTGTCACCGCTGGGTGTTGACTTCAATGTTCATATATATATATATATATATATATATATATATATATATATATATATATATATATATATATATATATATATTACAGTTCAAAAGTTTGAAGCCACCTCCAGAATTAGCATGTGATGAACATGACAGAAGAGGGAAAAAAATTAAGAAGTTTTCTTAGAGTCAATGAAAAAAATGGAATCAATTATCAAAATTCTACTTTGAGAAACTTTTGCAACGAATGCCAAAATTTTGTGCTGCTAAATTCTAAAGGAGGATATTTTGACGAGAGCAAATTTAATCATAAATTTTTTTTTGCAATAATAAAATTTCCAATAAAAAGATCATTTTTCACTTAACCATGTATAATAGTTTTCTCTTATTCAGAGTACAAAACAACTACTTTTGGGGCCAATTTAAAAAATTACCTTATTTCATCTCATTTCTCATTTGTTATTGTAAAATGTCCTATCAATATTTTTGTTAATAATTTCTTTGTTCAAATTCTGTATCTTATTTTTTCCATTGAACTTACATGAGTCCGCCAAAAATGTTTGTGGCTCAAATGTACCAGGAAGATAAAAAATGTTATCAAAAGTATGGAAGCTCGCAACAGCATAAATCGTCTCCTGCTCTGTTTTCACATATTTTCCTTTTACACAATGGCCTAATATTTATTGTATTCGAGTTTTGTTTTTTGTACCTTAATCGACATTTACAAGTGTCACCAACATATTCAAGATCGAGAAAGAGAAAACAAAACAAACAACTTTCAAATCCCTATAAGTTTTGAAAAGGCAATTAAATTTATTGCACTCAACAAAAATGTAGGTAACAAAAATTACTGACTTCGTACGAAATTATTTATCTTTATATGATGACATCAGAGAAATGATTTGGAAAAATTAGACCAGTTTTGCTATATTTTTTCAGAGAGCTTTTCAAGAATATGAGCTATGGGGATATAAGAAAAAAACGATTTATTTGCTAGCTATATTTAAGAAAAGACAGTTAAAATGTTTTGTTAATTATACTAGGGTCATTCAATAAATAAGGTGAATTTTTCGGTATAAGGACTTCTAATACAGATAGAAGCTTAATTTTTTTTAATTTTTCAACGTAGTCTCCCAGCACTGTCACATACTTTTCCCATCTGTGCACAAGCTTCCGTATTCCCTCAGCGTAAAAATCTTTGGACTGATGTCTCAGCCAGTCGCTCACAACACTTTTGACTTCATCGTCACTTTTAAACTTCGTGCCTCTCGTGAACGCTTTCAAGGGACCAAACAGGTGAAAGTCTGAAGGGGCAAGGTCTGGGCTGTAAGGGGGATGAGGGAGCAGTTCCCAATCCAGTTTGTTGATGGTCTACACCGTTTGGGCTGCTGTGTGAGGCCTTGCGTTGTCATGATGCAAGATGACTCCTTCTGACTGATGACCCCTGAGTTTGTCCCAACAGATAAGCTCAAAGTCCTTGCAATGTCATCTACTGTCACCCTTCTGTCAGACTGAATGAGGTCATTGACTGATTCGATCACCTCAGGAGACCTCACTTCTGTAGGCCTCCCGGGCCTGTCTTCATCCTCAACACTGCTCCGTCCTTCTTTAAACAATTTAGCCCACTTGTAGACATTTTTTTGGCTGAAACATGTGGCACGATACACATTTGACATTCTCCTATGAATTTCAGCTGGTTTGCACCCTTTAGCAACCAAAAACTTGATAACTGATCGCTGTTCAATCCTGGAGAATGCTTCTTGGTTGGCCATCTTTGTTAATCGCCAAAACTCTGAAAGTTTTTTTTTAATCTGCAAAAGTAATTAAATCCATGTGAAAAAGAAGTAGAAAAAAGAAGAAAGTAAGCTTCTCTGTGTATTAGAAGTGCTTATACCGTAAAATTCACCTTATTTATTGAATGGCCCTCATATATGTATTCATGAATGAGTAGGAACTGTAGATCTGTGGGAACTGTGCAAACAGCTTTCTATTGGATAGATTATATGAAAATGATATGAGAACCGTTGTGAAGTTATCCCAGAGAAGCGTAGCAGTGAGATTTTGTAGTATTTCGAGGTTGAAAGAGTTCATCATATATAGGCGAGGAAATCAAATCTATTTAAAAACAAAAAGATTTTGGCATCTCAACATGCTATTGAGTAAAACAGAAAGAAATGTGGAAAATATAAAGATCTTGCCAGATAGATTCGAAAAGTGTAGAAGATGAAAGTAACGAAGCTCGACGCTGACAACACAATAATCATCTTTTACACTTCGTAAATTTTCAATTTTTGAAAATGCTGTTGAAGATTCTGAAGCCGGTGCTTGTAAAAGATTACAGTCACTTGATTTCAAGTTATGGTTAATAAAACTCAGCGGTAAGATAAATACATAAAATAATTGCTTCAATGAATATAAAACGAAAAATCACTGAACATTTTATTTAACATCGTTTCATTGAGTCTAATGAATTCATGTCTTTTTTTACATTTCATTTTTCTTCATTATTTCCATTGATGTTTATTTTATTAATAACAGTGCCACGACTCAAACATCTCAAATCACATTAAACCAATATTTCTACTATATTTTTTCACACAGCATTTTTGCATATTTACTATATATGTGTTTTTAAAAAGTTTCCACGTGCTATGACTTAGTTTGAGAACCTATACTTTTCGATACCAGTCGAGATGGATAGTAATACTAGAACCATATTAAAGTAAGTGAAAAATCATAGATGTACTACAACTGGTATATATAGTGATTAATATTCTAAATGATTTCAAATGAACCATCACAATTATTTTCGAATGATATAAAATTACGCTCTTAACAGGTATTGATGGAAATATTCTTTATTTTTATAACATTAAAAAAATAAAAAGTAAAAAAAGGACGTGAATGAGTAATTATAAAGAAAGAGTTTCTTTAAATGATAAAGATCATGAAAGTTGGTATTACTTTTGTTAACCATGACATACGTAGGGCAATTAATGAGATGAGGAATCTCCTGTGCTGAACGGTGTGTTACCGGTGGGGAGGGGGCATTCCTACCAGCATTCTTCAGCCTATTTTCCCTCTCAGTAACAAAAAGTTTTTCTCTCTCTGATTGTTTTGCATTATTTGAAAATGTTTCATGCAATTATGTAAGGAGAATAGGTAAAATCGTTTCATTCCGCTCGTGAACGGCTTGCACATCATTTTAGCCTCTCATAAAACATTCTTTCTTTCTCTCTCTCTCTTCTTTCTTTCTCTCTCTCTCTTCTTTCTTTCTCTCTCTCTCTCTCTCTCTCTCTCTCTGTGTGCATGTGTGTGTGTCGAACGCATAGATAGAAAAACCATTCTATGAATTTAGTCGAAAGAATAGAGTGACTGGAAATGAATTAAATTGTCACTAACCCCCCTCCCCCCCAAAAAAAAACAAAATCCCTGTTATTTTAACTTAGGTTCAAATGCGATTCATATAATAGCAGGTCCTTGTTTTTTTTTAATTGTCGTTTTGTTGACTATTTCTTTTCAAACCCCCAACACGATTCCATTAGAAAAGATATTTATATGGGAATCGTGCAATCTTATTCAGGAAAGCATAATATGGCTGCCAGACGTATCTTTAGTGAGTAATAAAGAAAATTATTTCAAACACATAATCAGTAAATATAACTAAATCTAAATATCGGGTGTAGATATGGAATTAAAAAATAATAAATAAGCCAACTTTTATTCATTTTTACTATAAACGTTTTTCTAAGAATAGTCTTTCTTTTCCTCACATAAACTTCCAGTTTTTACTTAAGCAACATTATTTTCTTATAAAGAAACGATTTTTTTTTATTTGTCGCTGATGACAATCGTGTTAGTCGTTTGATTATGCAATTATACACACACACACACATACATATATATATATATTAAGACATTTATCATTAAATAATTTTGACAAGTTTTGTCTACTTATTTTTAATAGGATTCTCTCATAAATACGGACAATTTTCTTAGTATCCTTATTAAATGAAGAAAGAAAATGACCTTTGTTGATACATATTTATTTTATTTCGAGTACTTTCGACATTACAACAATGTCATCGTCAGGGTATAGTTTTTTTCCAAGGCAAAAAATCTTGAAGTTATCTATATTAAAAAAACTGAAACCAACCTTTAATAAAATTAATTATTAATCCTGCAGAAATGTTTTAAAGTTTTTGCAGTAGTTTTAAACGTCTAGGTTTTAACTAATAGTTTTAAAAATACATTTCGATATTTCAATAACTTAAGTTACCGTCCTTGACGTTTTCATCATAAAATTTAAAAATCTTACAGTACCTAACCATAGTTGTTTTTCACTTTTCAAGTAAAAATTTAATTTCAAATGAACACAACAATTTTGTATTAGAAAAATAATGAACACAACAATTTTTTGTCTTCGTAAAAACAACACCCTGATGATGATATTGTGCTAATGCAAAAAAGTACTCGGGATAAAATGAATATGCATCAGCATGTCAATTTTCTTTCTTCCTTTAATAAGGATACCAAGAATACTTATCCGAGCTTGAGTGAATGCAAGGCAGAGCAAGGTTTAGGAGAGATAAGAAAAAGACAACATTTATTAAGAGCTACAAAGGACATGAAATTGTCGATAGCCATGATCGCCAACGACCTGAAGGGACACGACATATACAAGAAGAAGAAAAAGAAGTTGAGAGGAAAGCAAGAAATCGGAAGAAAGTCCCACGTGTGAGAAATACGGGAGAAGAAACTAATATCATAGAAGTTAAGGTTAGAACTGACAATTACAACAGTGAAATTATCAGACCTTGTTGCCAGTTTAGTACTGTTTTTAAATTCGTCTATTTGAAGTACCAAAGCGTATAGCTCGACTGGACAATTAGAGTAAAAAATATTTACAGAAAAAGTTACGTTATAACGTTAGGAAAATGACTAAAACCGAGATGCCAGGTCAGGGCTGATAACGTTTCAGATTCTTCTTGGAATTTTGCCTCGATAAATATCAGAAGCATATGAACAGATCTAACAGCAATATTTAAATGATAGATACATAAATGTGTAATATATATACCTGCGAGAAAAATTGTGGATCGATTGTGCTAGACAATTTTTATCGCTAGAAGATTATTTGCCCAGAGTTGGTGGAAGATCTTCAAGAGTTACACTTTGTAAGCAACACACGACCCACTGTAATGAATTGTGATTTTGTAGATTATAAAAAGTATAGCTTTCTGAAGAAATCACATATAGAATTGTGTCTGAAGTTTTCGAATAAGCATTTCTGTACGACAAATAGGAATTCGAATGATTGTTTTAGGTTTGATGAGACCAGCTGGAGTTGGTTTCAAGTCACAGTGTCAAGTTTAGAGGAAGAAGAACAAAGAATTCACTTCAGAAAATACCGTCCTATTGGTGAGAGGTGGAAGTGGCATTAGACCATGGGGCGTCACGACCTGATGTAATGATTAGCAAACTTGTCTCGCTAGAACAGTTACAATTGAGTAGTGAGTTCGATCCTCACTGAGTTCTTCATACTTTCGGCCTTGTGCCACATCTAAGTTATGCATAGAAAATCACCATAATTGGAGCCATATACTGAGACATCTTAAACAAAAACCTACTTACATTAGTTAAGACTTTACAAATGAAACACAATTGTTTCAGCAAGACAACGATACCTAAACATAATTTATGCAACCAAACAATGATTTTAAAATAATAATTGGGCTGAAAATGGAGTACCGTAATCATATTTGGGCGGGAGCTGTCCAGTCCTCATTTTAAAGCTTTGACAGAATTCAAAAGTGTCTCAGAGTCCTTATTGGAAAAGAATTATGTTTCACCCTCCAACCTCTCTCTCACAGGTGGGATGTGGCACTCCTCTCTCTACTCTATAGCTACTCCCATGGAAAGTGCTCTGACGAACTACATTCCTTGGTTTCGCCTGGTCTAAGCTAGGACCTGCCATGCTACTCACATTTCTCAAACCCGTCTCTCCGTCTTCCAACGGCTAGAAGTAAGTTCCACACGAACAGCATCTTCCCGTGGACCACTGCCCTGTAGATCAGTGGATGTTTCCTCGATCATTATAATCTTAGAGCTAGCAGTTATCTTCCCCTGCTATCCGGATGAATCATCATTTAGTGTAACGCTCTACCTTGAGTAGCCCATCGAGCCTTGTACAGAGTGAACCTTAATGTGAAAAAAAATGCCAGGAAAAGTGGTTCAAAACAGCTGTAGAAATTTAAAACGAAAGATTATGCACGAAAAACGGTTGAAAACTGTCAACAGGAACAATGTCTGACCTACAAAGTCAATAGATTCTGTTTGAGTCTGCTTTGTGTAAGATACTTCTTTTTCTTCATCTTTTAGAAATAAATTTTTATTATTTTATATAAATACATTTTCTGAAATTTTACTCGTATTATACACAATATATATATGTATATATATATATATATATATATATATATATATATATATATATATATATATATATATATATATATATATATATGTCTTTGTATGTGTGTTGAAGATAATCAAACTTCTAGAAATAAATCATTAAATTAATTTGTAATGCCCAAACAATATCTCATTCTGTTCATATCTATCTATCTATCTATCTATCTATCTATCTATCTATCTATCTATCTATCTATCTCAGTCTATTCCCTTTCTATCTATCTATCTATCTATCTATCTATCTATCTATGCATATAATTGATTTTTAAGTGTTTCGACAAAAACGTATATTCAAAGACGTGTGTGCTGTTCGCAAGTCGATGAATGCAAATCTACTGCTAATACACAGCGCTACATGAAGTATTTATACCAATATATATTCTAACATGCACATACACGTGCATACACACACAGGTATATGTGTGTATATGTGCATGTAATCATATTTTTGCCAAAAGATTTTATTTTCCGAAATAGATGAATTGTACCTTGACTCATTATTTACAATCCACTCAAACCAGAAACTAAGCTTAATAGATTTATAGATTTCAGTCTCTGCAAACAAAAAAAAGTGCAGCTGACGATAATTGCTTTCAATTAAGCCAACTAACATTCAGATACAACAAAGCGAGTATCTGTGTATGGGTTACAATCAACTCTTGGTTTAGAAATCATTTCCACCAAAGAAACAGTCATTAAATAAAAATAGAATTGGATTGTTGTAAATAAAAAACATATTTGCAATTTCAGACATGTCTTCTCGTGGACTTAAAATCAACCTCGCCTTTGCTGATATCGCCTGACCTTGTACCATGCTACAATTGTGGTGCATCCACTAAAAATCGAATTCACTTCACTTCTATTCGTTGTGAAACAATTTCTCTATGATAAAGTGTTTTCACTGACTAGTAGAAAAGGCAAGTCAACTAAACGAAGGAAAGCATCGACAATAGAAATCAAATTTTTACCCTTAAAGGTTTCAATCTGTCTCCCTATCGGATTATTGAAAGTTCAATAACATAAAATGTTTCAATTTACCAATATACCGAAGATAACAATGTGATTAGCTGACTTATTCGACAAAGATATACTACCAGAAAATATGCGTTTGACTCGTGTTTAGGTAACCTGATTAATCACGTTTATATAGTGAAGATATTTCAACATTTTTAAATCAAAATTTGAGGGGGAAAAATCGGTCCAGTTTCTGTAAGAAATAAACAACAGCTAATATAAAAGAACTCATCTATCAATGATGATATTATACTCTTCCTAAACGTTTGTCATAAAAATAATCAAGACGATAGAAAGTAAACCCAGCTACAAATGCTAATGAAATAACTCAAAGATATTAGTTAGAATATTGTTAATATTAAATTATTCATATTTTAGTAGTTGTTATAAATACAAATAAAAGATTTTAATAGTAAATTTGTACCAGCTGAAAATACCATTTCATATAATATCAATAATTGTTTTATTGAAATGTAAAAATAATAACAAAAATAATTCATACTTTAAAATAGTTTATTACCTAACGGCAAACACAATTTACTTAAGCAAAATTAACATTAATATGCTTGCATTTTCTGTTTGTGAAGTAATGTTGAAGATTAACTTCTACAAAGAAATCAATAAATTAATTTGAAATGCTCAAACAATATCTATCTATCTATCTAGCTATATATATATATATATATATATATATATATATATATATATATATATCTCAGTTCATCCATATCTATATCAGTTCCTTCCTTCCTTCCTTCCTTTCTATCTATCTATCTATCTATCTATATATCTGTCAATTCATCCATATCTATATCAGTTCCTTCCTTTCTTCCTTCCTGCCTTCCATCATTCATTCATTCATTCATTCATTTCTTTCTTTCTTTCTTTTTTCTTTCTTTCTTTCTTTCTTTCTTTCTTTCTTTCTTTCTATCTATCTATCTATCTATCTATCTATCTATCTATCTCAGTTCATCCATATCTATATCAGTTCCTTCCTTCCTTCCTTCCTTCCTTCCTTCCTTCCTTCCTTCCTAGCTAGTCATGAAAAATGTGTCTTTTTGGCTGATACAATTCTTATGCTTATATTTCTTTCGAACACATAATTCTATGTTTTTAGCGATTTGTTTTCAAAATTATCGATTATTATTTTCTTTTCAGATGAAGTGAAATATTTTAAAAACTTTTACCTTTTTTTAACTTTTTCTGCTTGTGTTTTCGTTATTTGTATTTGATTATTCACCTTTGAAGTAAAAAAGCATTTTATGAATATGAATATTATATTTATGAATATCTTATACTATTCACAAGTTGATGCAAAAACGAAATATCAAAATCCATTAACAATTGTTTTTAGCAAGAAAAATAACAGATATCTGTAACTGTTTTTCGGTATTCATTTAAATTATATTTTTAAATAAATTACTTTCATTTTTGTTGAAATTTCCAACCAGCATCTGTAAATAGAAGATAACTTAGCTGTAATAATGTCGGTATATTCTTCACGCTTTTATCCAATTATGTAACATTTTTCTTTACAGAGGGGTTTTCTAACCTGATTGCTATCAGCATAACAATGCCTGTAGGTTTTTGTTTCGACTCGCTGTCAGACGAGCTCTTATAAGTGGCCGGCAGTTCTTTTGAAGCACTCAAGGCGCGAGATACGAACGGCCACACTTTTGAAAATTTTTCCCATTGAAGAACTTTTTTTTAAAACTTAAAAACAGCAGCTGAAGATAAAAAGAAAAGTTCATTCAATCTACAAACGCGTTTCCTGTCTATTTTTGTAGTTTTTTGTTTTGCGTGTTTTCCTCTTTTCTTTTTTTCTTTTCTTTCAATTCTCTGTTGCAGGCGCAGTCTTCGATCTTCCAGTCATTGAGTTTGTGACGATTTGCTAATTCTAAAAAAAAGTAAAAAGAAAAAATGGATAAAAAAAAGAAAAAACTCTTACAAATAAAAGTTGCCGCGGATTTTACACATTTCCAAACTCTTGTAAGTTGACGCCCTCCTCTTTGCAGCCAGTGAAATAATTTAATTACCGGCAGAAACTGGTGTCTATTGTAGATAGACATTGTATTTCTATTTTCTCAAAATCACAGGGTTACCTCTTTCTGTATTTCTGAAAGCTTCCCGCCAAAACAGGAGAGGTAGAAAAAAACAACAACCGTGACAAACCCATATCAAATGACCAAAATCCTTTTGAAAAATCAAAATGAAAAAAGGCAAAGAGGACCTTAAGTAAAATCAAAGACAAGTTGAGACAGACACCGAGGAGCAAAAGAAAAAAAAGAAAAAAAGAAGAAGAGAGGGAGGGACGGCACAAAGAGAAAGAGCAATTCATAACTGAAAAGTAGAAGAGAAAAGAAAAAAGGGAGACGGGTTTAAAGAGAAAGTGAGACAGAGAGTAAAGAGAACAGAGATAGATTGTGAGGAAGAGAGAGAATGAGATAGATAAATAGAGAGAGAGAGAGGGGGGGTCAGACAAAGATTCGGTGCAACAAGCAAGGATTTCGACAGCAGGACCCCCACAAAAAGCCGACACATATACATGCAGATCGACATATATTCACTCACACAAAGATATTCCTAAATCGGTATTTACGTTAATGTGCACACACACAAACATGCACATGTATATATATATATATATATATATATATATATATATATATATATATATATATATATATATATATATATATATGTGTATATATATCATAAACACGCACAAGAAATGGCTTGTTAATTGTAACACTTCCAAAAATATCGAATTAATCGTATAAGAATTTCTTTTTATGCTAACCTCCAGGATTGTAACTCATAATTCTCGGGCTAACGTTTTTTACTGATACAAATTAGAGCGATTTCATTGAATTAATTCCTAAGTCTGCATTTAGGGATTAGCTTCCCTATTTTGGGATAGGCAATTATTCTCGATAGAATCTCTTCTCCACATTTCTAAGTCTACCATTCGTCCGTACATCGGATATTGTTGTCACATCTAGTCTGGTGATATGTATCTCGAGAGACTTGACAAAATTCAAAGAAGAATCTGCGATGTCATTGGTCACTCTCTGGCGTCACAACAATTTAAGTGACAGGTTAATTGTCATCTTCTGTCAGTTTGAATCTAATAAAACTTTTAATAAAAATTTTTTTAATAAAAGTTTTCTCATTTTTTTTTTTTTTTTTTTTTTTACTCTCAGTGCCCCCATCCTTTGCGTCTTAGTGGCTTTATTGTCTTGCTTGGGGTGAAATGATTTAAACAGAATACAAGCGGGATCAAGACATCCGTAGTCGGACACGAAATTTTGATGTTGAGTTTGAAAATTTCAGCCTAAAAAGTTCGATCTATTGAACTAAGGAAAGAGATTATATTGAAAAAGACATATTTATTGTATAAAATAAATGCTTCTTTCCATCGTTGGGCTCAAGGCATTGATATAATCAACTAAAATTCCATTTAGATTAACATTTTATGATATAAATTTATATCAACCATTTGCATTTATATACGACACATATGAGATTGGATCAATAAATCTATAGCCTGATACAGGTAAATAAATTTTGGTTTGAAACTTTCACAGTACAACGATAATAATGACTAAATGTTGACATGTGAACAGACGTGAATTGACTTCTGCATTTTTGATTTGACTAGGTATACACACACGTACACAAAGAAGCACATACGTACGCACAGAGGCATAGACGTACATATACACGTATACACGCAAGCTTATTCTGATGTAAATCAGCAAACTAATTTTGTGTTTTTTATACGAAATTTTCTAAATATCTCTTTATCTAGCGCGGTATATTTTCATATATATATATATATATAATTATTAGCAATGATTCTTCCCTTTACAAAAAACCAACATAGTTTACAAATTCAAGTACCCTTTGGGAGATTGTATCTCCAATGGATTAAATAATATTTATGTTGGTAGCACCACAAACTCACTTTCACGACGCTTGACTCTACATTTGAATGACAAATCTAACATTTTTAGGCATTTAAACTATGCTTGGCCGCGTACACAATTCCGGAAAATCCTCGTTGAAAACACAACTATACTTAAACATGAAAACAATAAACAAAAACTAGAAATTCTTGATGCATAAAACAGTTGAAACTTAACCTGAATAAAATAAACTATGAAATCTCCACAAATATCCTTAATGCCTATAATTGATAACAGAAGCCATTGGTTTATACCAACGGCTTCCCATACTTAATACTTCTCGTTTTCACGAGCTGCGGTGCGATTTTCGCTTCCGCGTCTCGTATACACGAGCTTGTCGTTGCTTGGAAATCTTCCATGCAACAAAAACAGACTATCATTATTGTTTTGTCCGTGTATTATTTAATATATTGAAATGTAATTGTCATCTTTGATAATGGTTTATGTAAGCCGAAAGCTTAGATAGGATAAAAAAAACCTGTATCAATATGGTGATTTCCTTTCGTCTTTCAATGATAATGTTATTAAGGTTATCAAACACTATGAAAGGAATTTACTTAAAATAAATAGACAAAACTTGTATATATTATTTAATGAAACATGCATCAATATATATATATATATATATATATATATATATATATATGTAAGTAAAAGATTTTAACTTAGTTAATTGATATTGCCTTCCGTATCCCGGCTCTAGAGTTTCGTAGGCGGACCTGTCCGTCCACTCTTCAGTGGGGATCAGCAATTTACTTCTAATATTTTTCCTTCTATATATATTCTCTGTGTTAGTATGTGTGCCAGTGTGCTTTCGTTTATGAGCTTGTCTGTCCGTCTGTCCGGCTGTGCGTACACGTATAGGAAGTCATGATCATTTTCTCCTTTTTCTTTTTTTCTTCTTTACATTAGACTCACTCATTTAGGCCTTCTATCTTTCTTCCTCTTTTTATTTTTTTCCGGCTGTAGCTACTTTTGTTTCGGCTAATTCCGACTCTAGACATGTGACCAGTTATTTTTTTTTGTCTTTGCTAGGGTAATTGCATTCCGTTTATTTTCCGTGTGTGCGTGTGTGTGTGTGTGTGTGTGTGTGTGTGTGTGTGTGTGTGTGAAGATTAATAGACCGCTTAATGAAATTTTAGGAATGAAAAGACAAGATGCTAGCAATATTAGCAATAAGATTGACTTATTTATTATATATTACACTTTTGACTAAATTTAAGCCCGAAGAAAAAGATTTTAAAGTCGGAATTTTCGGACCCACCTGTGTCGATATTTATGCAATGTCAATGAAAATTTCAGAGATTATACATTCAAAATATTGTATTGCAAATGTTATCGTTCGTTATTTGAACATTTGTCATCGCATTTACGAAATTGTTTCAAATTTCGTTACAGTTCAAATTTATCTAAGAGGTATGATCTTTTGGAATACGTAGATAATCGGTTGTGCGGCCAAGATATATTTAGCACCCAATCAAAGTGGACATGAATATGTATGATTAAAAAGAAACTTTTCCCATTAAGTGAGTTTGTGTACTGAGGGACCATTTCATCCCGAGCGATTATGCATCAAGTTTTGATTGAACCTTGGACTTTGATTGAACTTTACCCGCAAGAATTATTCAAATAATTAAAGAGGCTTCCGGTGTTGACGAGTGAAGCGTAGACGCATCAAACTCGGATTGGAATTTATTTAAATCAATCCACATTCTCAGTGACCTTTATTAAGTAGAAACCCCCAAAATGTTGAACATTTTCCGGCTGCAATCAAAGGAGATTAGCAATCTGGAGATTCCATTTACTGACTGAAAAGTAACCAGCTATTTCAAATATTTCGTCTACCCACCATTCACGTCTTATATGCTTACTGTTTTTTTTTAAATATCCCATTAACCAAATCTGTCAGCATCTATTGTACAATCAACTTTTGATATTTTTATTTGTCTTGGATTGTTTTATATTTTTTACAGTTTATCAACCAATTGAGGGTTATTTAAAGCCGAATATTTGGGATTGTAAAAATAATTATTAATTTTTATTTTGTAAGTGAATATTGTGTTAACAATTTTTTGAGAATAACACTGATTTTTTCAGATAAAATTCCTACTATTTAACCTGTAGTTGGAGGCAAGATTAAGGGGGAACGCACGAAGAAGTTGATAGTGATATCGAAAGAAGAATTTTCAGACAGTTTTGAAATGGAGAAGGGACTTTGGGATAAACGTGTACTCCTGAGGTTAGTAAATTATAGAGATAAAAGCAGAATTATCTTAGGTAGACTAATTTTATTAGTTAATATTGTACAATACAACTATTTCTGTTGATATTAAATAGTTACCGATAAACCTCGTATACGTATATGTGGGCTAAAAATCATTTGATTTGAGAACATAAGAGCAACTAAGCAGTGTTAATTCCTATGTCCACACTTTTTATAAACGCTTTATCCCTTATACTAAATAGTCTTTCGCTATAAATATATCAAATTAGCAAATTTTAAACTATATATATATATATATATATATATATATATATATATATATATATATATATATATATGATGATGATATCCGCTGACGACCAGGCGCTGGAGTGTCCGTCTACAAAACTCTAGAGTCGGGATGCTGAAGGTAAAACTAATCAGCTAAGTGACAACTTTTATATTTGTATTATATATATATATATATATATATATATATATATATATATATATATATATATATATATATATTATATATATATATATATATATATATATATATATATATATATATATATATATATATATATATATATATATATATATATATATATATATATATATATATATATATATATCAAGTCCGTAAGTGGAAAAGATATGTCTTTAATATAAAATATGTCTTTAATATAAAATATTAAAAAGATAGATCCATGAAGAGAGCTGTATTATATACAGAACACTATGACATACATCAAAGAAAAAACTTAACACATCTCGAAAGATCCGATCGTTTTTTTCCTTTCATTCATATATATATATATATATATATATATATATATATATATATATATATATATATATATATATACGCGAATAAAACTGTCAAAATGACCAAGGGAATTCAGAGCAGCTTGAATCCATCCAGCTCTTATCTTAAATAACTACTTAAAAGTTACTGTTTAACCAACACAAGCACTGACCAAAATTTATGATAAAAAATAAAAAAAACAAATGAAAACTACAGATAAAGTTCATTTTCTCCACCAAGACATTCATTTCTGTAGTTCACGGCTACTAACATGCAGAAATTCTTTCTTCTGATGATGGCCATGCTGGCCGAAACTAGTCGAGGAATCTAACTGAAATAACAAAATCGAAAAAATATTAATATACAACCCAGTGTATCTGAAGATTTTAACTTTTTAATTCTTTTTTATTGTTCAATATATATATATATATATATATATATATATATATATATATATATATATATATATATATATATATATATATGTATATATATGCATGTGTATATGAGTGGGTGTTTTGCACCCTTTCGCAAAAAGCTTCAACCACGTATATGTTAGTGCATTATTCTGCTTGATTTTTATCTATAAACTCTAAGTATTCGCCAATCTACGTATAGGTGTAGTATCTGTGGTCATTCAGGATTGTAATGCAACATGTCGTATTCACGTGAACACAGTGTGAGGGAAGATACACGACTGAATGAAACGCGATACTGAAAATGAGGCACGCAAAGTTATGAACCACTGCAGGAATTAACTGCATTTATTGATGAAAAAAACATTGAACAAAATATATTTAGGAAAATTAAATTCTGTAATTAGTATTTATTCAGGCGCTTATTGGCACGAACTACAACCTCAGTTCAACGTGAAGGGACAATACATCTGAGAAATTACTTCATCAGGAACATTTTGCCCATTCTCTTGACAGTAAAAACAAAGGTCTTGCAAATTAATAGGAGTAGATAGGTTCGCCTATAGTCCGGTCCACACTCCTCCTCGGTGTTTAGAACCGAAGTAGAGATTTATCCCTTGTTTCCTGTTTAAGACTGGATTTTCGGTTCATTCTAAAGTCTGTTTCAGCCCTGAAAAAATCAAGCACTGTGCCCCTAACGCTTGTTCTTTCCTATGCGAACTCGCCCTGGATATGATAAACTACATCCGGCAGCAAGGCCTTTTTCAGGAGTTTTGAGGGGCGTGGAACCACCTCTTAATTGCTGTTGTTCCCAGGTCCACCCTGACCCGGTGTGGTAGCATTTGTTAGGGTTCCAGCTATTGGCAAATAGTTACCCCCCCCCACAAAAAACAGGGGTCAAATCACTATGAAAGTATAAAAATAAATTTTTATAGTAAAAATATTAGCAATACATTTTCTAAAAATATATTACCAGCAATAGATTTGACTCTCGACAAAAACCCACTTTTAAAAAATACGTCAATGAAGCCTGATATACAAACTGATTTCTTACAAAGAATATATACTCTATTCATATGAGCCTATAGTAAAATTTTGTCGGCGTTAAATAAACCATTGAGGTGTTGATATGCCGTAAAACAAAATAAACGAAACCAAAACCTTTGCTAATATAAATTCATACAGTAATCCTCTACCTTGAATGGCTTTTGGGCCTCGTATTGGATGAACATTAGTAAAAAAAAATGAAAAAAAAATCATTTCTGCTATATCCGGTCATAAGTGCGAATTTAGCAAAGTAATATATTTTCGTTCCATCGATTATTATCAATATTCTTGTACATTTCTTTTGATGGAGTCCCAGTAATTAACCTCTCACGGCCGAATTTTACTGTTTTTTATTGTATATTTTCGATTGTTTCTTGAATCAATTGGTCTTCGGACATACACTGTTGCGTTAGAATTCAATTAGGTTTTGCTTTTATTGTTATATGTCTCTTTTGTCTATTTTTCATTATCACATAGCAAATATTCTTTTTCCTAGAGTTTTCAATTTATTCAATGTCCGTTGTTTAATGTTGACTTTATTTCTTCAATGCATCCATTGTGATGGCTTTTACATACGGTGGAGTGATGGATAACGGCTCGGATTGATGAATCGGAGAGCCGAGTTCGAAATCCGATCGAATCCATTACATTCACTTACGTGCTAATACCCTCGGGGAAGGTATGAATCCTCTTCTCTTTTTCTCCAGCTATGGGTAAATAGCAGGACAGACCGGGTTCTATAGTTTTGGATGGCAACTGATCTACCGCGGAAAGAAATGGAAACCTACTGCGGGAAAAAATCTGCCTCATCAGTCATGTATCGAAAGATAGCATGATCGTCTAAGCGTGTATCACGCATCGCATATAACTGACTGATCCTTCCTATGAACAGAGCATTCATTAGTAATGCCGCTCTCATCCATTTACTTGCTGAGCTCTTAATTTGGAATTGGATACTGACAACCTCACCAGCTTCTTTGACCCCCTTTGTCTAATTTCAAAGATTTACCAGAGGTTTTCGCATCCAAAAACACTCCCAGATGATTTGGAAAGCAGGCCTTGATATTCCAACTTTCTTAGCGATTTAACGTTGACCCACACTTAGTGCCAGTTCAATAATGTCCATCTTTTTTCCAAATTCATTCTTCCTGAGGATTTTCTTGTAAATTTTGCAGAAAACTAAAAGACTTCAAATCTGCGAAACAACGACGTATTTCCTAATAGTTTTACAGTTTGGTCAGTATTAACCTATCGCCTTTGGTCTTTTGAATTTCTCGCTAATTTTGTTTTCTATCTAATCTATATTAGATTAATTCTGTGACTTCCGTTATTTCGTCCGTCCGTCACACCCTAGCCATACATTGACCGATCGAAATCAATTTTAGGGGAGAAGTACAATGGATTTTATTAGGGTGAGGAGGGTAGTACAATAAATTTTCATAAATTTTTTTATAAAAATTAAGTTTTACTATTTAACATACAAAATACTCCCACTATTTAAAAAAAATATTTAATAATTAAAATAACAAGTACTTATAAAAATGCAATATTATTTTTATATATCTTTTAAGTGTTTATATATACTACAATTTTAATTTAACAAGAATCAAGTTTCCAGTTCGTCCTGCATTTGCGATAACTGTAAAGGAATCACGAGGCTAAACGCTTCAAAATATTGGAATTTGTCTCCATAAAGAAATCTGGCCAGTTGTATGATGCATACACAAGAGTAAGAATTCATAGGAATTTATTCTTCGCTGTTAAAAAGGGAAAAAAAGAAATTTAAAAGAAAAATTGTTTATCATAAAGTCCTATAAAATTAAATTAAATTAAAGAACTTATTAAACCGCCAAATAAGTTTTTTGTCAAAGTATTTTCCAAACAAATCAACTTATTCAAATTTTTCGATTGGTTTGCGAAATTTAACGAAGCGTAGATTTTTTAAGTCTCGACAAAAATTTTAGAGATAACTTCTTTCTTCTTTATGTGCCGTGTCCCTTCAGTACATAAGCGATCATGGGCCTCCACTCCCCCCTGTCCCTTGTAGCTCTTAATACGTTTTGTCTTTTTGTTATTTCTCCCAAACCCTGTTCCACCATCCATTGGCTCAAGTCTATCAAGCATGTTATGCACTACTTTCTGCTGTCCCTCTTTCCATCTGTTTGTCCTGTGAGTATCCGATTTTACAAGCACTCCTTTCTCATTACGTGCACCAGAAATTTCAATATAGGAGGACATATATGACATAATAGTTCAGTACTCTTTTCTTTGTTTCTAACGATTTTTTTCTGTCTCTTAATACTCTGCTTAGCTTTTGGAATGCATCTTTGGCCATCTCAATACGTTTTCGGATCTCAGTGTCGCACTTTCCGTCTTCTGTTAGAACACTTCCCAAATATCTAATGTTCTCTACCTGTTTTAATTTAGTATCTCCGACCTGTAATTTGCATTTTGGGCTCATCTTTTTGCTGATGACCATCCATTCTGTCTTCATGTAGTTTATGTTTCGTTCCTTCTTCTCGCTTTCCTTCGCTACCTTCTGTAGGCGGTTTTATAGTTTCCTTTCTGTGTTTTCTATCAGCACTGTGTCATCTGCACATCTTATGTTGTTAAGATTATGGCCGCCAATAATGAATCCTGATAGGACTTCTAATTCTCTCATAATCGCCTCGCTGTACAAATTGAATAAATCCGGCGAGAAGACTCATCCTTGTCTTATGCTCTGTTCTATTTTTGTATATCTACTGAACTCATTTTCTGTCTTTATGCAGGCGGTTTGCTGCCAATATAGATTCTTCATAATTCTAATGTCTTTTCCGAATATCTCAAGGTTGCTGAGCAGGATCTTTGTGGCATATTTTGTTGAACGCTTTTATAAAACACAGCTGCACGTTCTTGTACATTTGTATTGCTCTCTCGGATAATAATCTGAGCATAAATATTGCATTCCTTGTTCCGGTGACTTTGACGAATCCGCACTGTTCTTGTCTTATCTCTGGGCTGATTCTGCCATGTACTCTATTCATTAGAATGCGGATGATTGTTTTGTCATGTGGCTCATTAGACCGATTGTTCGGTGGAGTTCAAATTCATTTGCGTCTGTTTTTTAGGCAGTGCTATGAAAATAGATCTTCTTGGGGTTTCTGGTATATCACCACTGTTGTAGATTTCATTTATTAATCCTGTAATCTTGTCTATGTCGAAATCATCTAAGGCTGCCAGCATCTCTACTGCAATTCCGTCTGGCCCTGCCGCTTTGTTTCTGTTCAATTTGGCCAGTGAAGCTTTCACTTCGTTTTTTAATATTTCGGCTCCGTCAGTATTTCTGGGTATTGCCAGTTCTCTTCCGTTGTGGAAGATTTCTTCTATATATTTATTCCATCTCTGAAGTATTTTCTTTTTCTTTTCTAATATAAGTGTCCCGTCCTTGGATTTTATTCAGCCTGTTGATGAGCATGGCTTCTGTCCTGTTAGTTCTCTTATTTTTCTTATTTATAACTCCTTTATCTGTGACACTCAAACTTTCTATTTGTAAGCCAATCTTATTTAGCTTGTCTGTATTTGTCCCTTATTTCTTTGTGTAGTTTTTCGTTTTCAGTTCCGTGTCTTGCCATTGTTTTCTTTCTCCTTGCATCATGTCGAGAATCTCATTTGTCATCCATTCATTTGTTCTTCGTCGTCCATTTTTGTTTTGGGATGATTTCGATTGCTGGTGCCACTAAAGCTTCATTTACTGCCTCCTAATTCGAGTTTTCATTCCCATTTTGTCCGTAGTATCTTCTTTTCACACTGTTCATATATTTTCCTTCAGGTCCTCGTCGTTCAGGAGTCTGTTGTATTGCAATTTGGGTGTTGCTTTAGCCATCTTCATTTTCCGTAGTTTCATTCTTAGTTTAAATATAACAGGGAGTTGGTCACTTGTGAAGTCGGCATTTGGAAAGGTTTTGCAGTGAACAATTGCATTCTCGAAACTCTTGTTGATAGTTATGTAGCCGATTTAGTTTTTAGTTATTCCTCGTCGGCTTCTCAATGTCCATATTTGTTTTGGATGTTCTTGGAACCAGGTGTTGGCAATTACCTGAGTGTACTACTGAATCAATTTTTATCCGCTTACGTTGCGGGTTCTGAGTACGAATATGCCAGTTATTTCACCATCGTTCTTCTTGCCTACTTTGGCATTCAGATCTCCCGTGATAATTTACACTGAATCTTGAGATTGTCTAGCATGGAGTAGAAAGATACGATGTTTTCTTCCGTACTCTGTGTTGTCGGGGTATACACAATTATAATAGATATGGTGAAGTGATTTCCTTTCAGTTTAACTACAAGAATTCTTTCAGGTGACTGACAATGACTCAGAACGCATTTCTTCATGTCTTGATCTAGTATCAATCCAAGTCCTTTTTCATTTTTCTCTCCGCCTGCACATATAATCCTTTGGTTGTCACTGACAAATTCTCCGTTGTTTGGCTACCTAGTTTCACATACTCCTAGAATGTTGACATTTTACTTACCCATCTCCTGTTTTACATTTTCCAACTGACTACAGTTGTTTAACGTTCCATGTCCTGAGAGTTATTTTTTTTTATTTGATGCGAACAGTCGCCGGATGACGGTCTGGTAACACCGGTCGCTAATGTCGCTCCTTTCCGGGCGAGGGAACAGTTCCGAGGAATTTTATCCCCTTTACGACGTTTATGCTAACAGTCGCTGGATGACGGTCAGTTGATAACTGTTACACATGTCTCTCCTTATGGGGGGGAAAGATAATTCCCATAGACTTAACCCCCTCCACGCCTTTAAGTTTCGTATTTTGTTTGATAAATGCCATTGTATTTCTTGGGATTGATAGTGGAATGGTTTCTCGTTAATTTCTCCACGGTGATTTATTGAGACACTACCTCTATTTAATTGCTCGTTGACTCATCGAGAGTTCTACCCCCTCTTTGATAGTTCTTATTTTCATCCTACTGCGTTGCTAACAACCCGACTCACTCGCAAGAACATTGAGTGGGGGTAGCCGATTTAGTCGCCAACTTGCCGACAGTAGCATGAGCGAAGGGTAGATTCGGATTACTAACACAAAAACAGAGAATGTCTCATATCGAGAATATTTAACATTGAAAAACATAAAGGAAAAAAATTAATTATTTTTAATAATATGTGGAAATCTCCACCCTTTACCTGAAGACGACCGCGAGACCAGAAACCCGTGTTGTAAAATTATGAAAAATAAAGAATAATATTTTTAAAAAAAAATCCACATTACAACGAAAAAAGTTTGCGGTAACTATCTTCTTTTTAATATATATATATATATATATATATATATATATATATATATATATATATATATATACAGACACGTTGGAGTAAAGGTGACAACACATTGAAAAGATTTAAAAACATTAAAAAAAAGAGTAGCCCCGAAAGTAACAAGAATAAGCATATATCAATTTAAGAAATGTACGATGGAGTCTGACCAAATGTAAAGAATAGTGGCTCGAATATTTCATTCGACGCCCTTGAGAAGGGTTTAAATTTTTTTTCCCGGCTAGCACCACAACTGCCACTATCACGGTGTGTAGGTGTTGGCCTGCAGCAATGACTTCAACAATTACTAAATAAATACTGTAAGGATTTCAACATTACAAAAAAATTCTAATATGATAAATTTCAGGGCTTCACTTTTTCCGCAAAAAGTCTTTTGAACAAAAATCTTTCCTTTTTCTACTGTTCATCAGACTCTTGAGCCAGTTGTTACAGTTTTAAATATTTCTCAAATAAATATCAATTTCTTTCTGCTGTATATTGTAATTAATTTTTGCATCAATTCATATCGTCTGATATTTTGTCGCTGATTCATTCAATATAAAAAATATTGAAATATTTCTGTTAATTTTCCGTTGCAAGTAAATAAAAATATAATTTGATAAATATTCTGTTTTAATTTCTATTTGTAAAACAGGTAAAGTACTGACAAATAAAATATGAAGACTAAATTTATCTTTGGCAAACGTTTTTACCGTCAAAAATATACGATTAATTGAATGCCTACACGCTTACATCAAATACAATCCAATCTGAAAACATTATTGTTGTGTGCTTTTTCTTTCTTTTGATGTATTTTTAGGTTTCGGAATTGTTCATCATTTCTTGTTTCTTTTGTTAAGAATTTCAAGCAAATCCTTGGTTTGTCGTGCCCTTTTATTCTTTCGACGTCTGCTTCTTTTGGTCGATTCGCCTGAGTTTCCCCACCTGGACAAACATGTAAGACTTTAGATATGAATGGTGAACAATGAGGGCGGAAACAGGGAAACGTGATGCAGAGAGAGAGAGGGGGAGATAAAGAGAGAAAGAGAGGGAGAGAGAGGGGGAGGGAGAGAGAGAGGGAGAGATAGAGAGGGAGCAGGAGGGAGAGGAGAGAGAGAGAGAGAGAGGGAGAATTGAGGGGAAAGTAGCGTGTGGCGTTTGAAGTAGGTCGTCTTTGTGGAAAGGAGCGGAATACAAAAGTTTTTGCGAAGAGGGAAGCAGAGAAAGGAAAAGAAAGAGAGAGATAATAGAAACGGTATGACAGTGAGAAAGAGAGAGAGAGAGAAGGGGATAAAAAGAGAGAAAAAGAAAGAAATGTTCAAACATATTAGAGAAAGAAAAATAGAAAGAAAGAGATGCTATAAAGGGAGGGGGAAGTGAGAGAGAGAGTTAAAAAAGTTAAGTGAAATAAATACAGCAAGGGTAAAAAACAAGGGAAGTGAAGAGAGAGAGAAAGAGAGATTAGAGAAATAAAAAGTAAGACGGGAGCTAAAAACAGAAAGCATAAGTGAAAGACAGGAATAAAATGTAAGAGAAGGGAGAGAAAAAGGAAAAAAGGGTGAAACAATTAACAGAAAAAGTAACAGAGATAGAGCATGTGGGAGAGAGGGAACGTGAAAAAGAGAAAGACAGAGATAAAGACGTAGAAAGAGTGAAATAGAGAAAGATAAATTAAGAAAGATAAAGGTAAGGGGGGGTTAATGATAGAAAAACAGAAACAGATAGAAGAAAGCGGATATAGAAAGAGAAGAGAGAAAGAGAAGAGAAAAGGCGGAGAGAGAAAGAGAAGAGAGAAAGAGAAGAGAGAAAGCGGAGAGAGTAAGAGAAGAGAGAAGAGAAAAAGCGGAGAGAGAAAGAGAAGAGAGAAAGAGAAGAGAGAAAGCGGATAGAGAAAGAGAAGAGAGAAAGAGAAGAGAAAAAGGGGATAGAGAAAGAGAAGAGAGAAAGAGAAGAGAAAAAGCGGATAGAGAAAGAGAAGAGAGAAAGAGAAAAAGCGGAGAGAGTAAGAGAAGAGAGAAGAGAAAAAGCGGAGAGAGAAAGAGAAGAGAGAAAGAGAAGAGAGAAAGCGGATAGAGAAAGAGAAGAGAGAAAGAGAAGAGAAAAAGCGGAGAGAGGAAGAGAAGAGAAAAAGCGGAGAGAGAAAGAGAAGAGAGAAGAGAAAAAGCGGATAGAGAAAGAGAAGAGAGAAAGAGAAGAGAAAAAGCGGAGAGAGAAAGAGAAGAGCGAAAGAGAAGAGAGAAAGCGGATAGAGAAAGAGAAGAGAGAAAGAGAAGAGAAAAAGCGGAGAGAGAAAGAGAAGAGAGAAAGAGAAGAGAAAAAGAGAAGAGAGAAAGAGAAGAGAAAAAGCGGAGAGAGAAAGAGGGGAGAGAGACAAATGTCGGTAAATACAGAAAAATAGTAACGTTTACTTACAAAAATAGATTTTTCAAATAATTGTTCTTTGTAATTAAAATACGTATAAGTATTACTAAGCATAGACACACACACACACACATACACATACATACATACATACATATATATATATATATATATATATATATATATATATATATATATATATATATATATATAAACGTCCAGGCACCATGGATGCATGTCGATCTATTTTTGTGTATTTGCTATTGCCTATTTTCCATTTCCTTCGTCACACATGCTTGCTTTGGTCTTCTTCATAATCAGTTTGGCTCTGTGTAAAAAGGTTTTGCGAATGTCTTGCTGATGTGAGTCTGGTAAATGTTTGTTTACCTGCCTGTCTCTATGCATGAGATAAACAGGGGAACAGCAATTTAAGAAAGAAAGAAAGAAAGAAAGAGCGCTGGATCAAGAAACGCAGAAAATTTTAAAATAAAACAATACAAAACGATCTGCAAAGAAAAACGCCGAAATGAAAGACATTTAAAGAGAGGGAGAGAAAAAAAATTAATTCATGCGCGTACGCATCGCTGCAACAACGGCGATCTCTTTCCTTTCTACAAAAGAAAATCTTATTTTCATATATTTTTGTATAAGTCAGGATTGTTTTGAGGATTTATCAATAAACGATTCTATTTTCTTTATAAATCTGCACTTATTACTGTTTTTTTTTTGTTGTTGTTAGAAAAACGACGAGAGACATGAACAAAAAGCATTGGCTTAATGACTTGTTTTAAAATTCTATATTAAAAAGCGAGATGGATGCGAGACATAAAGGGATACAATAGAAATGAAGAAGATAACAAGGAGGAAGGAGGAAAGTGAATAAAGGAAAAGAAGGATAGAAAAGAGAGAAGGGAAATGAGAAAAATAGAAGTGAAGTCACTCAAAACAGCAGATGGTGCAAACAATGAATACAATGGAATATACACAGAGCAAAAGAATTAAAAATGGCAGCGATTTTATTTAATTCGTTCATCTTTATTAGACGCTATTGTCAATAAATCATTTCTCAATTTGTGTCTGTCAGTAAATCTGTATTTAAGCTATTTTATTTTATTTTAATTTTTTTTTGGAGGGGGGGGGGGTATTTGTTTTCATTTCTTGTCATTTTTTTCTTTTTTTTTCCAATGGCGAACTTCGATTATTTTGTGAAACATTGCAAACCCATATTCGCTAATAATTGCTGGCGACAACTGCTACTTT
This sequence comes from Acanthosepion esculentum, assembly GCA_964036315.1. Taxonomy (NCBI): domain Eukaryota; kingdom Metazoa; phylum Mollusca; class Cephalopoda; order Sepiida; family Sepiidae; genus Acanthosepion; species Acanthosepion esculentum. Next base: position 154,671,610 of record OZ038476.1, read on the forward strand.
GGTCATCCGAAGCGATAACAAAAGGGGCAAAGGTGATTCGATTTTTTTCATTATTCTCACTTCGATTTTCTGTGATCAGCCGATTTGTCCGTATAAATTCATCTGATACCTTGCAGAAAGAAAAACTGACACAGTTTATAAAAATATCAATAAAATAAAATATAAGAAGTAAATATAAAAATAAATTCAAAAGAGAAAAGAAATTAGAATGAAAGCAGCCATTGTTGAACAATGCAAAAGGATTTTGAAAAGAACAGAAAATAGTTGGGCAAAAGATAGACAAAGATAAAGAAATTTAGATTCAATATATATATCTATAAATTCAATATATATATCTATATTCAATATATATATATCATAATTAAGTATTTCATCGAGTTTAAGAAGAAGCCTCAACAGAATGCAGAAAGCACTGGACGGCCGTTTCGTCTTATATTTGGGACTCATCAGCAGTGCGCATCCACGGTCAGGAATGTGAAATCCAGGCAGTTACGTTATTAAGCAAACGTCATACAAACTGTACCACGGTCCCCGACGACGAAGAGGTAACGGTTTAAACTCGACATAGCGCCGACATATATATACAGAGAAATAGTAACGTTTACTTACAAAAATAGATTTTCAAATATATATATATATATATATATATATAATTTATATGTCGGTCGGATTTTTATGCGAGTAAAATTGGTCTTGTTGATAATAACCAACCGATATTGGTAGAATTTTCAAGATAGATTTATATGAACACTATATCGTATGTGTTTCAATTTACAATTTCTATTAAAACTATAATTTGTTTCATGCTGCAAACAAAGAACAAGGTAAATTTTTATCTACAAATAAATTTTAAAAATATAGACCACGAAAGCACATTTGATCAGCAAAATATTCTATATATCGGAATAAGTCATTATTTTCTTATTTTACACGTTAATAGCTTGAAGGTCTATAATCTTCAACGGTATTTCAAACATTCATATGTTTAATTTTTCTACCGTTTCGCTTTTAACTTCACTTCCAGTAGTTTTAATGCTTCCCAGCGTTCTTCTTTATTTGAATTATTCTCGTTTGCATCTATTGATGTTTCCTATTGATATCTGTAGAGGCTGGAATATAGTTTCTCGTACATAGTTTTACTTAATTGAATGAAATCTGTCAATGACGTTAGATTTTATTAATTAAATCAATATGTTCCCAATAACATTAATACTAACCAAGCGATATTGGGATAATTTGTAGGATCTGCACATGAACAATATATAATGTAAGTTTCAGTTTAAATGTTTTTATTATAAATAGTGACAATAACTTGTTTGGTGCGTGTCAGGTTTTATTACGCAAAGTGGAACATATTTTTTATTTAGGCATAAATCCCATTTATATCGTCCATAGAAATATCTTTCATTAATACAATATCCCATATACGTGCAGAAATTATTAGTTTATTATTTTACATCTTAATGTTGTGTTGGAATTTTTGTAAAACTTTTTTTTTTCCAGTAGAGATGCGTCGGCGATTAATCTTTATGGAAATGTAAAAATTTACGACTTAAACATTTTTCTTCGGGTAAAATTTAGTTATGAAATTATTGGTGGTTATTGCAAAAAGAAAAACATTTTCTTTGATTTCTTTTTAAATAAAAGAAACGTATTTATTGTAAAAGAAAAGAATTAATGAATATGTACTTAAATTGGATAATTCTCTGATTTTTGGTAATTTAAAAAAAACGCTGTCCTTCCCCGACAATTTTCCTTCAAGGGTTTCTGACACCCATGTTGGGAAAATTTGAAAATAGTAGAGTGGGTGGCCTCGTATCAAAGTTTCATGGTGGGGGTCAAGATCCTAGCACCGTCCCTGTCCACTTTCATTTATATTTAATGATGGGCCAAAATCGTTCTATTGACTTAATATCTAGAGAGGGTTGTTCCGTCCTATTAATTTGATGTCTTTGAAATCTTTTTGCCATTCTCTTGTACGCTTATACTCTTAAAGTCCCTTTGTTATGATCACGACAATAATTCTCTGGATATTTCTTTGCACCTTCATCAAATCTGAAGTAGCCAAATTTTACTGCCTACAATTCAGTCAGTTATGTGTCATGCGTGATACACGCTTAGGCGATCATGTATCGTTCGATACATGACTGACGAGGCAGATTTTTTCCCGCAGTAGGTTTCCATTTCTTTCTGCGGTAGACCAGTGGCCATCCAAGGCTATACAACCTTGTCTGCTCTGCTATTAACCCATGGCTGGGGTGGGGGAGAAAAAGAGGATTCATACTTTTCCCGAGGGTATTAGCACGTAAGTGAATGTAATGAATTCGACTTCGATTCTTCAATCAGAGCCGCTGTACATAACTCCACCGTCCCTTCTCCACTGCCTAAAATACTTTTTTTCTTTTTTAAGCGTTTTACCCCAAGCAAGGCGGGAAACCACTAGCACGCAAGGGGTTACAGAGAGTTAGAGCAAGAGCAAATAGGAGTGATAGAGGAAAGGATGAAGAGAAGGATAGGGGATAGATCAGGGTATCTGGAGACGTCCATTGACATTACATTTGAATATTTGGAGATTATAGCTGTCAGGGAAACGGGAAGAGGGGAGGGAGTTCCACAGGCGAGAGGTGCGAGACATGAAGCTATTGGAGTAGAAGAGACGGTTACATTTCACAGTTTCGACAGTGAAAGGGTGTGAGCGAGATGCCATCCTAGTTGAACGCTTAAATTCATGAAGTTTGGGAACCAGCGAAAGCAGCTCCTCGGAGCAGTTACCATGAAAGTATTTGTAAAAAAGAGAGAGGAAGGCGACGGCACGTCTGTGAGAGAGCGACTGTAGACGAGATGCCAGATCAGGGTAAATTACGAAGCATATCCGTCTCTGGATCTTATCAAGAAACTTGAGACAAACATAAGGGGCACCAGACCATATATGGCAGCAATACTCCATACAAGGGCGAATACTAGCCCAAAACATTATACCACCTCATCGTTGCTGTTTTCTAAATCGCGTTCATTAACTATTTCTATAAAGGATCCAACTTCTAACCCAACCAGCCTGTCCATTTAATGTAGCTCTATATTGGTCTCTAAAAATGATTGCCGAGAAACGAGCTTTCTTGTACGTCTTTACCTAACATACAATTTTCTCTTTGTGAGGTTTACTTAAAGGTGGGAGTTTTGTTCTTTTCAGATAATTTTCTCAATATTCTAATCCTTTTCATCTCTACTTACATTCCCAACACCATCTTCTGTAAATAGTTTCTTGTTCGTCAATACATTTTTCTTGTTTATTACCATTTGAGTATTTTACTTAAATCTCTTTATGTGACATTCATAAAGTTACTTTTAATTCTTGTTATTCTCTTGCCAATGACTTCATCTTTGAATGTTTCTTGAGTTTTGGTTTCAATCACCACGCAATTTCCAACGTTTGTGTTTCCATCAATTGATAATTTTACAATAATTAGTGTTATGGGACCTTACCTCTAACGACAGAGTGAACTTTCCTGACACTATGAATACTGCGCCTCTCAAGAGAGAGGGACGAGACGGAATCGAGTCGTGAGCAGTCTCTGACTGTGTGCGACTTCTGTCGAACTCTCTGCTTTGGCAGAGAGGAACCGGGACGAGGCTTTGCCGAAGGGCAAAGTTTCGTCCGGGGAGGTAGACAGTCTCTGAACCCGTTTATACGGGTTCTAAATGGGCATATTTTTGGCCGAGCCTACGGGCTCGGGGAGCCCACATTAAAGCGGCCTTGTGCCACATTCGACCCACGTCGGAGGGTTGTTAAATATCGAGACGCAATCGAGTCGTGAGCAGTCTCTGACTGTTTGCGACTTCTGTCGAACGCTCTGCTTTGGCAGAGAGGAACCCGGACGAGACTTTGCCGAAGGGCAAGGTTTCGTCCGGGGAGGTAGACAGACCCTGAAACCGTTTATACGGGTTCTAATGGGCATATTTTTGGCCGACCCTACGGGCTCGGAGAACCCACATTAAGCCGGCCTTGTGCTACATGCGACCCACGTGGGAGGGTTGTTAAATATCGAGACGGAATCGAGTCGTGCCAATAGTAGTTCACGCCAAACCAGACTGACAGTCCTACTAACACCTTCCACATCTTGTATTATTATTCTGTGTAATATATCTTTGTTATTTCTACTCTTGTGTTCCTGTTGTTCTTCCTTGGTCCTAACCTTGGACCATAACAATTAGTATCACTCTTGAGGTTATCTCTTCTTAAAACACACATAACTTCTAAAATAAGTATCAATAACAATACTATTATGACAAAACATGTACTATGTATAAATGTATAATGTGTGTTTATTTTTCAGCTTCGAAGGATTTAAATTTGCGATCTACAGATTTATCTCCAAATTACTATAGTTGTGAAGTATTTAGGGGCGTCAACAATTACATACACATACACTTTCTTTTTTTCTTTCTTTCTTTTTTCTTTCTTTCTTTCTTTCTTTCTTCCTTTCTATTTATCTATCTCTATATCTAAACATGTGTGTGCGTGTGTACGTTTTAGCGCGCTTGAGAAGTTATAAATTTGAATTTGAGGTATTTTCCCAGAATCTATTGAAATTTTGTAAGATCCAGAAGTACACTCAGATGCTTGGACTTCAAATTTAGGTGAGGGGCAGGGAATCTTTAGAACGAAGCTGACAAGTTTTTTTCAAGAGAAATCCCAAACCACAATATTTTCTGGCTTATTTTGTTTTTCATATTCCATTTTATTTTATGTTTTTCTGACATTTTCCGCCATTTTTTTTTAGTTTTAATTTTGTCTTGAATAATCTTAATAAATTTTCCTTTAAAGATGATTCTTTGTACTTGAGCGGGGATAAATAAAGATTAGTCATCAGAAGACGTGATTCAGACAAGTCGTCGAATATCCTTTGTCCGAGTTGCCATCGAGACAGAGTTACTCTTTTTGATAATGCGTGATATATATATATATATATATATATATATATATATATATATATATATATATATATAATGCTTGACATATATGCATATATATAATGCTTGATATATATATATATATATATATATATATATGTATATATATATATATATATATATATATATATATATATATATATATATATATATATATATATATAGAAAGAGAGAGTTAAAGATAAAATACAGTTCAAATAATGATCGGAATCCAACAGGATCATAAAATAAAAGAACAAATAGGAAAACGTATATCAACCTAACATGTTAGATTGATATACGTTTCCTATTTGTTCTTTTAATAATAATAATAATAATAATATATATATATATATATATATATATATATATATATATATATATAATCACAGGTATACTGTGATGAGACATCCCGAAACTTGAAAGATATACACCAAATGAAACTTCGTCAAATCCTGCGGAACATGTGGCAGGACCGGATCAGAAACAACGAAGTTCTCATTTCAATCTGGAGAGCCTAGAACCCATCGTAACTCTTCACTGACTTCGATGGGCCGGACACCTTGCCCGAATGCTAGTCTTCTGCCTACGCAAACAAATCTATTTCTCACATCTCGCATCTGGTAAGAGACCACGCGGAGCCTTACGTCGTTGATTCAAGGATAAGTTGAAAAATACGTTGCTGAAACAGAAATCGATTCGATCAATTGGGAGACGGAAGCTACAGTGAGAATCAATTGGATAAGAACAGTCCATGAAAAAACAACATCCTCCGAAAACACCATAAGACAAATAGAAGAGACGAAAAGAGCTCAAAGAAAAGCCGGAGCTGTCCGTCCCTTGAACGTGGTGGCTGCGGACGTCTCTTTAGATCCAATATAGAATGTATTTCACACAGCAGGAAATGTCGGTGAGCACCCCAATACTCGGCAAGGAGTTCCGCCAACGTCTCTCTCTCTCTCTCTCTCTCTCTCTCTCTCTCTCTCTCTATATATATATATATATATATATATATATATATATATATATATATATGAAAATATTACTTGAGACACGCACACACATACAGTCAATGCACACGTAAATATACGTCTTTGCAGACACCCTCTAATACATACACATTGAATACGTCTGCACAGATTCTTCTTTTCACATAAACGTAGACGCATACACTCAAACAATAACATAAACACGCACTCTACACATGCACACACAGACATGCACATATAACTACACATGCACACACGTATGTAGTTTTACGGATGCAGCAGTCACGTGATGTGACCTATTTGTGAATGATTTTTTCTTACCCCAGTTTCTGTTTCTACTTTGATGCACACTTGATGTTTAGTTTGTCCTCGCAGATGACAACGCATGTTAAGGTCAAGAAGTTAACTATTCAATAAATAGATTCCAGCCATTCCAAACAGAATTTGCCAATGAGCAAAGAAACGATATAAATATTGGATTGGCTAAAGAGTTTCGTTCGCTTATTAAGCAGAACATTTACTTGATAAATCGAACGAATATTCGGATCAACACAATATATTGATTTTACTACAGAATTTGTTCTCGTATTTTTTACAATTTCTTAATGATACAAACATTAAATATAGAATGAAGAAGTAGAGACATGTTGAAATTATTGTCAAAAAAGAAAAAGGTGGTGTCATTCCTCTTAACCGGCCATCTTTTCGATGAACGCTTATAAAAGGGGATCGTTGATAAGTTTACAAATATTAAACCATGAAACAGAATTACCATTAAAAACGATGTAAAACAGAAACGAATTTATCTGTTATCTCACAAAAATAAATATATAAATAAATAAAACGCGGGAGACAGTAGGCCAACTTAAGTTACACCGCGCGTAACTTTATGGTGTAAAGAAAGTCCTTCTAACTTCACACATAATGTTGAATCTGTCAAACGAGAAAGCATTGACACAGACAGAATTATCAATAATGTGTTCGCCAATCACTGAATCCGAAATCCTCTACGAATGCGTCAACTTGGTTGCTTGACTTTTTTGTTTTCTTTAACGGCATATCAACTCCTAGCGGGTCGTACTGGTTATTTCGATGCATGTTGCTCGATTCTGCCCAACACTCTTTGCGAGGTGCATTCATGCTGGGCCCCTAAATAGATAAACGCTAGAAACTTTATGGGAGAAACGAACATGATCCTTTTTGATGGATGAAAAAGCCTTCCTAGTGTGAAGCACTAGGCGCAAATTCAGAGTCAGAAAGCAACGTTTGTCAGATGACCTAGAAATTTGTGAAAGGTTGGTATTGCCCAACCAACGTCATTTTAGATAAATCTGGCATTTAAGAGGCCCGAACGTCGTTTTGTTAGTAGAGAAAAGGACAACATTCTTTTCCCTTAGGAATTTTGAAGTCTCTTTATTTCTAGATGTCAACCGTCTGTGTACAAACAGGACTTTCTTTACTCAATGCAGTTAACCTGTGTAACCTAAGTTGGTCTACTATCTCTCGTGGGATGACAGATAAAATCTAGTTTTAAATCGTTTTTTACCGCATTTTGATCGGTAATTCTGTTTTGTGGTTTAACACTTTAAACTTGTTAACGACACTCTTTGATAACGGCTGATCGAAAAGCTGACTGATCCTAAGAGGATTTAACACAGTTTTTTTTTTATTTACCGCACAATTCATTTCAATACGTCTCCGCTTCATGCTATGTTTGTATTTTTTATTTTGAGCTGAGAATGTGTGATAATTCCTTTCTGGATTTACATCCTGGAAGAACATTTCTCAACTTTGGTTAAGACTAATTTCGATTTCATTTCTCACTTTTCTCTTCTTTTGATATCCAAGTAATCCCATATCAAAATGGAACGCCCATTGTTTTTTTCAGTTGCGTATTTTTACTTCTGCTACAACTTTCATATTAAAGAATCCTTCGAATCTGACGATCATCATATAATTCCTGATAAATATTTATTTTATTTTCATTCAAAGCAATTAATAACCCTTAATTTTCAACTCCCTAAGCGGACTTGTAACAATAACACTAACATAAAAGCTGCAATTTTAGACATAAATATATACATTAATGCGTTCATTATATATATATATATATATATATATATATATATATATATATATATATATATATATATATATATATATATATATATATATATGTGTGTGTGTGTGTGTGTATAAATATATATATATATTATCTGTATGAACATATGTATATAAAGTGAAATAAAATGATGTAATAAAAACGAATGTTGGTGGTGGTAGAATTGAGATCACACAGACAACGACATTCGGTTTTTCTACTTTGAAACTTAAAAGCCATCCCCACTACAAAATCTTTGCTAAATTGCAATAACCATAATTAACGAAGTGAGATTCGTGACTTTGCTCTCAATTATCTTTATTGTAGCTTCAAAAGAATTTAAAGATGTAAACGAATAGTTAATCCCAAAGGAATGAATTTAACATCAGTAAAAAATCACTTTAAAAGATTTCATAGCCAAAAAGTGATATCCTAATGGAGCGATTAGTGTTTAACTGAAATGGAATTTACTTTGATAGTGACTATTTCGATTTGTCTCTTCTGGAAATTGTCGCAGGTTCAAATCTGAAAAATGTCCATTTAATATTTTCCTGCAGAATGTTTTCCATTAATGGATCCCTAACAATTCTATGGTGAAGCTTTGCAATTTGGGAATAAAACGTAACTTCATGGAATATTATTTACACTTTTAAATAAGAGTTGATCCCCTCCTAAAATTTTATCCGCTCGGTATGAAAATCTTAAATATTCAAAAAAACTTCTTACAAATCCAATTTTTCTGGTGAAAAAATATTTATCTTCATTTCACATTTTAAAACTATTTTCCTAAACTATTTTGTTGTTTTTATCACAAAAAAAAATTTAGGATTTAAAACAAAATCTTGTTTTATTCTGATGACTTCGTTGTTCAAACGGTATTGTAGCATAATATGTCATGTTGTTATTGTATAGAATGCGAGTTGTGTTCCGAAAAGATTAATTTAAAATCCAAAGAATGAATCGATTATATACGTTAGATCGATTGAATGTGAAATTAGTTTGATCTTAAGCTATATTAATATCGATTAATATCGATTAATATCGATTGTGTCTCCTTTCAAGCAAGGACATTCATATGGATATATCGGTGTCAAATTTTAGTTGTAAATGTTAATATTTTCTATAGAAAAAAATATTTTACCTGATTAATTCGACTTAATGAATGAAGATTAATCGTTAATCGTTAATCTTTATCTGACTTTTAACCACTGACTCATTTCTATATCTAGTAATATTCGATTAGATTATGACGTTTTTACTTGCCTATTTGATTTTCGCGTTGTAATTATTGACCTCTTGATGTCTTTTTTGATTCTCTGTGACATTTGTTTGAGCATTTTCACTTTCTTTATTATTTGGTGAAAGATGAAAAACTCGTTCAATCAGATAATCAATCCGTCAATACTGTCACTCGATATAACGGCTTCAGTATAACCAGAATTAAATGTATCACTTTCTGAACCCTGTCGTAACCTGATAGGAGGACGCATTGATCACACAGCAAATATCTATCATATTATGAACATCGTTGTCCGATCTGTGAGTATTAACGAATATACAAAAGCACGTTACATAAATGACTCAGAAAAGTTTTGAAACACTTTGAAAAATGCAACTGATTTAAACATAATTTTAAAAATTGATCTACAGAGGGATTTGCCCGCGTATAAGAAGACATGAAGTTCATTTATCCGAAAGAATAATTTTCTGGTTGAATTCATGTAATAATTTTTTTTTAAACGAATAGCCATTTTTTTTCTTTTTTTCTTTTTCTCTGAAATTCTTTCCCGTTCTGTTAATCATCGAAAAGATTATTTAAATATTTCTAATTTGGTTTAACAATTCATAAAAATACAAATAGAAGCACTTCGAGCCGGTGCAATTCTAGAAAGCTTGTCTCGCTAGGTCAATTACGACTGAGGAGTATTGAGTTCAATTCCATTTCCAGAAAAAAAAAGATTACAACTTTGTTATCAATGTTTCGTTATTTCTTAAATAATTTGTAGATTCTATTTCGCTAAGTTAAATCGTTTTACAAGTGACACATGGGACAACTCTAGGCGATGTCTCGCTAGATCAATTACGACTGAGTAGTGAGTTCCATCCTCACTGGGTGCCCCTACTTTCGGCCTCGTGCCACATCTAAGCTACGCTTGGAAAATCACTACAAGTGACACATTATTGCTGTTTGAAAAAAAAGATACATGTTCCCTAATTTTCAGGAATTTGTATATCAGCAAATACTTTATTGATAGTTACATTGTTTTTGATTTGTATTGCAATGAAATAAAAATTGCAACGCTTTAGTTTCATTTGTTTCACGTGTCAAGTCTTTATTAAAAATGATCCAATTCATTCGAAAACATTATTTCAGTTTGCAGTGGTCCTCTCTCAATTCCAGTTTCTACCTTGAAGTTTAACCGCCTCCGTAACCGCAAAGACTCCTCGGAAGCATTCATTCCATGACAAATCACACTTCAAATAAGCAATAATTCAAAATAAATTAACCGTCTGGCATTTATTTAATGAACTTTCACAACCACAAGAGAATCAGTAAAAACAATAACAGGCTTCAAATTAGGATCTATTATGGCCATCTCGATTATCAAGGTCTTCATAAATAACAGAAAGAATTCAAATTGGACGCGAGTGACAGCTGCAGAAAAAACCGGAATCGTGTTTAACATTCGCCATGGATACAATAAATAACTTTGCCGTTCGGCGAGACTGAAGACAAGACAAGATGATGAAAATCGTCAGTTTTGATAAGCTAAGAAGATAATCTCAGCCTTGAAATGATAAATGCGACGAGAGAAAGAGAACAAGCGGAAAATTGACGCTGACCAACCACGCCAAAGAAATATTGTCATCTGCTTTGGGCCAAAGGCAGAAAGTAGTTCCTGCTTCTGATTTCTCCCACAATTCCCTCGTTTCCTTATTCCTTCTTGTTTTTATTTGTAGAGGATTTATTCGCAAACCCTTTGACCCATAATAAATTTAAAGAACAATTTAGATTTTATCGGATTTCTTTAATTATCATGTCAAGAACGGAACAGAGAAAGAAATAGCCAAATAGGGTTGAGGCAATGGTTTATAATTGCCAATCACTTGTCTTTTATTTGCGCCTACATTTCCCAGCCTCACAGTCACAATCATTTTGTACAGCAGCGACGCTTTATGCTACTCTGATTATTCACAAATTTTCCCATTAAAAATAAAAAAGAATGAAAATTATTAATTTTAGTATGAAATATTTTATCTGAAGTGAAGAAACAATTTTCTTAGACATTTTTACAGTGTCAGAAGTTTCTAAAATACCTGAGAGTGTCTGAGGTTTTCATGTGTCAATATGGAAAATATTAAAGAATATATATTAGCAGTTATTAGTTGAAGAAGAAGAAGAAGAAAAAGAAGAAGAAGAAGAAAAAGAAGAAGAAGAAGAAGAAGAAGAAGAAGAAGAAGAAGAAGAAGAAGAAGAAGAAGAAGAAGAAGAAGAAGAAAAAGAAGAAGAAGAAGAAGAAGAAATTACATTTCTTGATTGGAGCTGATGTTGACAAACCTGGATGTAAGAATGCGTAATTATATTAGATTCTCAACGTAAATATGCATAGGAATTAACAAGTATATTCTGGTCACCCTCATTTTTTTTCTTCTGGTTAGCGTCATTTTTTTCCGCTGGGTGATAGATACTCGGTTAATCAAAGCACGAATAATGAAGAGGTTTAGATTGGAATATGCAAATAAATGCTATAAGCACCAACCAAAATGTAAGAGTATAAAAATACAATTCTTCAAATTTATTAATTCTAAAAATGTATATTAGAAAATGGATGTAGCCTGTCCAGCAGACGAGAGAATGAAATTGAAAGACAGTCAAATCTAAAATATCATAGAATTAAACAATATGGCAGTCATATTTGTATCCGTAATTATTGGAGCATTTGGAATAATTCCAAGAATTAGGGAGAAATAAATATCTGAGGAAGAATTAACAATTTTCTGAGAACAGTTTTGTCGAAATCGTCCAGTGAGTGGGAAGTACTGGAGACTTATGAGGACCTTCTATTTTTTGATTTCCGGAGAAAATCACCAGACATCACTGAGAAAAAAAAAACGCTCATTAAATAATAATAATAATAATAATAATAATAATAATAATAAATAAATAAATAATAAAGATACTTGGAAAAAACAGTAGACTGGATGATGGTATGTGTCAAGGAACATGAAAGTAGTAAGTGTCTCTACTCTGTAGTAAAGGAAGCCGAAAAATTCAAAAAAGAGCTTCAAATGGGCACAGAAATTCAAAAACATCACTGTACACCGGCTGAAGCTGCAAAAAACTTAAAAAAAAATGAAAAGAGAAATGCGACCGACCAGATAAAGAAACAATGGCAAAATAAACCGCTCCATGGCCAATACTCTGCCCGTACCAAACAAGCAGACGTAGACAAAAACCGCACCCATCAGTGCAGGGTTGAAAGGTGAAACTGAGGGTTTTATAATTGCTACACAAGACCAATGCTTGTTAACTAGGAATTATCAAGCACATATACTAAAATACTGTGTTAGCCCAAGATGCAGATTCTGTGACAAATATCCAGAAACCATTGATCATCTTATATCAGGTTGCACGATATTGGCATCCACTGAATATAAAACCCGGCATGACAGAGTGGGCCAATATCTGCACTGGAAAATTTGCAACTCCTATGGGAAGGAAACTGGAAGAAATTGGTACGAACACCACCCTGACCCGGTTACGGAGATAGGACCTGTTACAATTCTATGGGACTACACAATATACACTGACAGAACAATCAAAGCCAACCACCCAGACATTGTTATTAAAGACCACAAACAAAATAAGTGCCTCCTTATTGATATGGCAGTCCCTGCAGACTGCAATGTGTCTTTGAAGATATTCGAAAAACTGTCAAAATACAAGGACCTTGAAATAGAAATCTCAAAAATGTGGCACATGGGAACATCAACAATTCCTGTTGTAGTTGGAGCCCTTGGACTGGTTGGAAAAGGTTCCAGTAGGCTGATTGAAGGGATCCCTGGAAGTCCATGCCTCAAAGAGATACAAAAAATTGTTCTGACAAGTACAGCCCACACTTTACGAAGGGCTTTATCTATGTAATTATTATTATTATTTTTTTTTTTTTGCAGTGGAAAGTGTCATGATGCCATTTCTAACCTTAGGTCCCTGGGCGGGACCCGGAAAGAAATGTGTAAACGCCAGATATCAAAGGAAATAAAAATAATAATAATAATAATAATAATAATAATAATAATAATAATCATCTACTTATAAAGAGAACAATAAAGAAAAGAAAATAAAAATTCGCAATCAGCAAATGTAACTAAAATTATTAAAAAGGTATTATTAAAATACAAGGATTAAACAATTAAAAAAAAATCCTACATGTCCACTATCCATTCAGAAGTGACGATGTGGATATAGATAAACGCAGATTATCTAAAGAATGCAGGGCTAAAAGCAGACAGGAGGGCAATTATCATGGCTGCAAGCGCCAAAGACTATTGACCAAGCATTACCAAGCAAACGTAAAAGGATGCTATATATACAATATGTAGATGATGCAAACGTGTTAAGACTATTGAACACTTAATATCCAATCTTGGAACCGAAAAAGAGTATGAACACCACCCTGAAGCAGTCATGGAAATTTATGAAGTGTTACTATTTTTTGAAACTTTATCATTCACACATAGACATATGAAAAGTAAAGACCAAACAGTGTGATCAAAGACTACAAACAACATGCTACAAACAATATGCCTTCTAATAAATATGGAAGAACCATCAGGTAAAATTATATCTGTTAAATAATATGATGAAATGAATAAATATAAGGATCTTGAAACTGAAATTGAAAACAATGTGGCACCTTAATCAACTGTCATACCTATAATAATTGGAGCCTTGGATACGATAGAAAAAGGTACAAACAAGAACATTAACAACATGCCTGGCAGTCTCTGTTTACAAGAAATTAAAAACATTGTTCGATGTTGAAGAGGAATGTATTATTAATGTAAAAAAATCTAGAGATTGTACAGGTTAAGTATCACTTAATATCAGAATTTGGTCATACAAAAGCCATATATTAATTACCTTGTGTTAACCGAGGAATCGGTTAATGATTCGTTAAAGGATTGCACTTAACAGAAAGTATAATAATAATAATAATAATTATAATAATAATAATAATAATAGGACCTTGAAATCGAAATCTCAAAAATGTGGCGCATGAGGACATTAACAATTCCAGTTGTAGTTGGAGCCCTCGAATTGATTGGAAAAGATTCCAATAGACTCATTGAAGGAATCCCTAGTAGCCCATGCCTTAAAGAAATACAAACAAATTGCACTCACAAGTAGAGCCCACAACTTATGAAGGTCTTTATCTATGTAAAATATGTGTGATTTTATTTCAAAACTGCTCAGTGGAACATGTCATGATGTTATTTCTAACCTTAGGTCTCTGGTCGGGACACGGAAAGAGATGAGTATACATCAGAAACCAAAGGAAATAAAACAACAACAACAACAATAATAGAAACTATGCTAATCATAGGGGCCCGATTAGAATAAGTGTACTGAACACAGCAGTGGTGGAATCAACTGAGGTACTATTGACTTGCTATCATTCAATTTCCGAAGACAGTCATTAGACAGCAACTGTGAGAAAGGAAAATAATTTTTTTGATTCCACTATACAGAGCAATAGTGTATGCAAAAAGTAGACATTTTATCTTGAGAATGAACAGCAATAAAATTCTAGGGGTTTTCAAATTCACGTGCATCATTTAATCTAGGGTAAGTGATCGGGAAGTAATCAATGTGAACAGAAACGAATGTATCGAATATCGAGAAAAGCAAAAGAGAAGATTAAAAGAAATTGGAAATCTGTCAGGGTTTTTCCAAAGAACTGAAATAATTGGGGAATATTGAAGTGACAGTTGTCACCACCATTAATGAATCACTTGGCCTCGAAAAGCTGCGTCAAAATATTAGGAGGATTGGAAATCTGAAGCAGAATCGAAACCATACAGGCGACAGCATCGTCCAGTGAGTGGGAAGTACTGGAGACTTGTGAGGACCTTCCATTTTTTGATTTCCGGAGAAAATCACCAGACATCACTGAGAAAAAAAACACTCATTAAATAATAATAATAATAATAATAATAATAATAATAATAATAATCTACTTATAAAGAGAACAATAAAGTCACTTGATCTTTAGTGAGAATCACGATGCTAGTACGAAAATTCAACAAGTGCAAAATAATATTTAAAGGAGGAGATTGCTTTCATTCTACTGTCTATGTCTCGGAAGATCTCGTTTAGAGAGAGAACACTGTAGGGTTAGACGTCTGAAGGAATCAGTGCTCATGTTAGGCTATAAGAGTCTCATCAGTAGGTCTGACATAGAAATAAATACCATATTGAGGCCACTGTTCCGTAGATTAGGTGATATAATAATTGTGAGTCCAGTCAGTGGTTCGGCTAGTACAGATTCTGCCTCAGTGGATGCAGGGCAAATAATTACTGAGCAGTACTAAAACAAAACAATATCCTTAGATATGGATAACTGTTATGGTCCAATATCCTCGCACCACTGTTATGGTCCAAGGTTAGGACCAAGGAAGAACAAAACGAACACTGTCTGTACTGTCTAAAACACCCGAAGACGTTTGCTTATATGGACGCCGATCAAAACCTGGCGTGGGGTCGGACGTGGTGTGGCCACCACGTTGATTTCAAATCCCCAATAAGGATTTCCTTTGTTTTCGGTCAGAAATATTTATCATTTTCCATTTTTGGAAATCTTCTTCCACTCCCACCCTCTTCTGCTCTCATATGGGTATCTCACCATACTTTAGAGGGCGTCAACGGTTTTCCCACTTCCTCGCAGTAACATTTCATACCTATCCTCTCAATGGGCGTTGGCAGGCCTCCTCCCTGCGTCACATGATCACCTCCGCCTCGCTATTCGGCCAATAGGCGTCAATTGATAATCTCAATTTTTATCCAACTTCACGGCATATGGAATTCCTCAATCAAGTTTTTCGCCAACACCAAGTGGACGGAATTTTGGCGAAATTGGGTTAATTAAAATAAATATAATAACATGGCTTTTGTTATCACAAACGAATTTCAACAGAACACAGATGTCCTGTCCAACCGACATCTCTTCAACCCAGGGCCGGGCTCTGTGTGCGGTCGGTAGATGACCTATTAAATCCCTTCCCGACAACATAAGTTTTGGCTATCATGACACAGTTAATGTTTTATCTGCCCAAAAGCTCTGGGATTCATCAACTAATTTTTACGACAATGACCATCAGAATTTTCGCCATTCCACTACCCAAAACAACATCGCTTTTGTGGGTGGCCTTTTTCCTTCTTTTATCATCTAAGTTGTCAAGTCCTGTCCTTCTCTTTCTTTCTCATCATTCTCTGATAACACTGTTGTCACTTTAACACAGTAAATGGGTATCCATTCAAAACTCTGGGAACATTTGGCATATCTCAGCGTCAAACTTCTGCGAGAAAGTAAAAATGATTATCTTGATTCGCACTTGAAAATAACAAAACAAAAAATCTTTTCACCGATCCCTTGTTTTGGGAAAATAACAAACAAAAAAGAATATCGCTCAGTATGTCTTTCGTTATATCTATCGGTTTAAGTTATCGCTCAGTATGTCTTTCGTTCTATCTATCGGTTTAAGTAATCCCCGTAATTAACTTCTGTGGTTAATTAATTGGTTAATTAACCTGCCGTTTCTAAATAGTGTTACAGCAATACATTTTCATAGTAAAAAAAATACCAGCAAAAAATACTGGCAATACATTTTCATAGTAAAAAATTTCCAGCAATAAATTTATGTAAGCAAAAAAAAAAATACTAGCAATACATTTTCATTATTTACATTATTCGGGCAATTGTCCTCATCTTTGTCGCCATATTTATTACAACGTTTCGGCCGTTGTACGCTCCGGCCTTCTTCAGGTGGTTGGAATGTCGAAGTGAACCCTTTATTTCGCTCACTGAGGTAGACTGTTCTAGTTCCACGTGCCATGTTTAATGGATGTTAGTTATCAGTTATCTCCTGTTAATTTTCCCTCTGAAAGTTCCACTGCCTTAACTGGGTATTGAACTCACACTCTTTGGGTCCTGTCACTGGATCTAACCAACACATTCATCCATGTGTCCTTGAGGACATCTGTGTATGAATTTCTGGGTATTATGAACCTAATGTCTTCAGCAACCATTTTTACTTGTGCTCATATTGCAATTTTTGCTGTTATCACATTATGTTTTTACCAGAGCTCATATTGCAACTTTGTTGTTATTATCGGTTTTCTCTGGCACTCCTTATTACTGGTTCCCATATTGTATTCATTTCTATATTTGGTCGGCTCAGGAGATTTTTTGATGCTAGCATATGTGCTGATTCCTTAAGTTTACGAATTTTCCAGTGGTGTTCCTTGTCTATGATCTCAATCTGATCCCACAGAGGGCGGTGATCTCCCTTCTCTCTCCATATGTGGTCAGCCACGCCTGATTTTTTCACTTCCCCTTGTGTTACAGCTTTCTGGTGTTCTTGAAGCCTCACCTTAAGGGGGCGGCCTGTATCTCCTGCATATTTCTTTCCGCAGCTGCACGGGATAGCGTACACACAGTCATGTTCTCCTCGGGAGAGATATCTGCGAATTGTCGTCAAGCTTTTGAAGGTTGTCCTGATGTTATATGGACCGCAGATCCTTTCTATTTTCTCTGATAACCCCTTCACATAAGGCAGGCAGTGTGTTGTTGTCCTCCTCCTCTTGTACCAGTCTATCCCAGTTTTGGGGGGCTGCTGCCATGTACCCAGGGTAGTTGTTACGTTGTAGGATCCTACTTATACTGACCAATTCTTTATCTAATGTCTCTGGGTCGCCACTTATGACTTTTGCTCGGTGTTGTAAGCAGCGGACGATCCCTTTCTTTACGCTGGGAGTTGAAATTGAGGTACTGTCCAGTGAATGTATACGGAACCCATGCTCTGTTCGAGATATTAGAACATCCAGGAATGTGAGTGAGTTGTTACTCTCCTTCTCCATTGTGAACTGTATCGAAGGTCTTACTGAGTTCACATGGTCCAGCAGAACCTGAACATCTTCCTGGTGTGGCCAGAGTATGAAGGTGTTATCTACGTACCTTAACCATATAGTTGGCTTTAGAGATATAGATTCTAATTCCATTTCCTCAAAGTATTCCATGTATATATTCGCCATTGCTGGTGATAATGACGAACCCATTGCTAAGCCCTCATCCTGTCGATATATGTATGATCCCATTCCGAAGTCTGTGTTTGTGTACAGAAAGTCAACATCTCCATCAGATTATCTATTGGAATACTGGTCCGTTCTTCTAGGGATGAGTTAGAGGCCAATCTGTCTCTGACTACTGAGAGTGCCTCTTCCGTGTGTACCTTGGTGAACAAACTCACCACCTCCAAGCTCACCATCTTAATGGATAGGATGGGAGCATTTTTGATTATTTCCACGAAGTGGGCTGAGTTTCGGACATATGACGGAGACTTTCCGATCAATGGGTCAATTATATCTACAAGGAAGCGACTCAGAGGGTGGCACACAGAGCCTTGGCAACTAACAATCGGCCTGAGCGGAATACCGTCTTTGTGAATCTTAGGGAGACCGTATATGTGAGGTAGCTTGGTGTAACGCTGCGATAACTGCCTATACGTCTTAGGTGCGAATTGATCATAGTAGCAATATATTTTTTGTAAAAAAAATAAATAAATAAATTACTGCCAATAAAATTAAATTTCGATATGAAATGACCCATGATGCAGTTGATATGCGCAAAACAAACTGATTTCAAAAATATAATTAAGAGAGAATATAACCATAACAAACTGCAGTGTTACTATTTAAAATAAGTTTTTGACTGTTTAAATACAAGATTTTATTTAGAAAACATTGAGGTTGATAAGACGTAAACTAAACCAAACCAAACCATACCAAACCAAAACAAATGTATGCTTGTGGTTTTCTCTGTAATACTTGTAACGTTTAATGTATACAATGAAAGGAAGAAAATACGACGCCAGATGCCAGTGT
This sequence comes from Acanthosepion esculentum, assembly GCA_964036315.1. Classification (NCBI taxonomy): domain Eukaryota; kingdom Metazoa; phylum Mollusca; class Cephalopoda; order Sepiida; family Sepiidae; genus Acanthosepion; species Acanthosepion esculentum. The sequence continues at coordinate 154,690,814 of OZ038476.1, forward strand.
CTGCATGATACCATTTGTGAAATCTTTGAATGAACAATGTTTCTTTGCATTTTTCATTCAAAGAGTTCACAAATGGTATCATGATGACACTGGCATCTGGCGTCGTATTCTCTGTGAAATCGAGAAACAACGAAAAATATCGGTGTATAAAAGCCCAAATAGTTTAACTATAATAATAATAATAAAGTATATATTTAAAGAATCAGGTGGAAACCTTGTAATAATAAGAAGAGCCAAACCATTTTGACGACAGGTGTAAAAATGTTGTAAATAAACAGACTTATTCTGTAATTCCTTGGCGAATGAAGCCACCACCTGACTAGCATTCAACAGAGCAAGAAATGGTGCCGTTCCAATAATTGTCGATCTTGAATGTTACTCGTGATCAATCAAATATAAGAGACGGAAAATAAAAGCAATTATCAATACCCAGGATGGAAACCAAAAATTCTTTGATTCGAAGCCGCGCATAACGCAGTAGCAACCTTTAAATGCATAAAAATATGATACGATCATTAACTTTTGTTCCAAGTCATGAAATTTTGTGAGATGACGTAAACAATAAAAAAAGGAGAAATGTATGATAACACTTTAAATAAATACGAGAGAGAGAGAGAAAGAAAGAGAGAGAGAGTGAGAGAAAGAGAGTGAGAAAAATAAAGAGAAAGAGAGAGAGAGAGAGAGAGAGAGAGTGAGCACGAGTGAGTGAATGAGTGAGGGAGTGGAAGTATTATTATTCCCAGGTGAAGGTTCATAGAGATTCAGTGTGTGTGTTTTTTTTTTACCATTCGGCCTTAAACCACTTAGTAGACCGCCAGACATATTTATTTGCAAATGGAAAACTTATGATAGGGTAATTCTTCGATCTTTTTCAGATTTTGATCGTTGATTATTTCAAAGTAATAATCCCTCAATTCGTCTTAAGACATTTACTAATTTAAGGCGAGCAGAGAACATTCGTAAATATAAAACTCATTGAAATATCATTTTGAAATGAATTGATTCCCCGAAAATAAGAATCAGGAAATACAGAAAAACAAACGCCAGAAACAGAATTTTAATCTCTTCCTGTCGGGTGGGGGTGAAGAATACACCGACTGCATTCCTTTGCAGAAGTGCACCACCAGTTTGCCGTCTACATTTTTTTTAGCTCACGTGTAAACCAAATCTATGTTAAAAACGTTCTATTTATTAAAACGAGCGAATTTAATATCAAATAACCTGGCAGAGATTGATATGCCGTAAACCAAACAAACCAGAATTTGAAGCAGTTTCAAAAAGAGTATATTTCTCTGAGGAGGACGAGTGAGAACAGTAATCGTATTACTAAAAAAAGGAGATAGCCGAGGGTAGATTGCTTGCGTTCAACTATCCAAAATTCAGATCTAGATTTTCTGAAGGTTACTTGACTTGACAACCAGCAGAAGAAGGCCGGAGGACACAACAGCTGAAACTTTGTCATCATAAAGATGAAAAGATTAGACCGACTGAAAAATAATGGAAATACTAATAACTCATCAACCAGGAAATTTAGTCAGAGATTAGAATTATTATGTTCTTGGAAAAAATGGCTTATAAACATATCAGCACTAGAGTTGGTCAAAAAGATTTCTGTGAAATTAGTGAGATATTTATTAAAGAGACAGAGAGAAAGAGAGATATTTATTAAAGAGACAGAGAGAAAGAGAGATATTTATTAAAAAGACAGAGAGAAAATTTTTACATAAGTTGCATGGACGTCTTTGGATTTTGCGTATCGTGTTTTACTTTTTAAAATCATTTTAACGACATTTAAATGCAATCATTTTACTGTGAACTTTTTTATATAGTTTACTAGACTGTGTACATGACTATTATATTGGAAATACTGTAACGTAAAATAATTTCACTCGTTAATTCTTCAAAACATCATTTATCTAAATAAAAAAATTAAAAAACAAACTTTGCAGATATTCAATCGTGAAATTTTTATCCGGATAAAAACGGAATATAGTTTGTAGAATTATTACTATTAAAGGAATTTGAAAAATAGCGACACCTACCGAATAATGTGTTGTTCATCTCATTACCTGAATAACGACGTTTTATACGACGTGTCATGGGAACTACAAGCTGGTGAACTTGTTGCCTGGGTACAACCATCCAAGCACTTTCCAGGGCTGTCCATAATGGATCTTGTTAGGTGCAGGGAATTTAGTTAGGTCTACACCATGTCCCACACATACTCAGTTGGTCTTAAATATGACAAGTTCAGGGGCTAAGGGAGTAACTGTGTGTCAGGCCAGTGTATCTGGAGTCTGTTTAACATTTAACTTGGATTAGATAGTTTTGCGATATCTTGTTGGAATAAACCATCACCATCTGGAAATATGGCGAATGAAAAGAGGTACTAATGATATTCAACAAGATTTGAGCATTTTATACCTGTAAAACCTTGCGAACACAACCATTATCAATACAAAAGCGCTCAACGGTGTTCCCAACGCTGTTTTAACAGGGTCGATTCGTCTACCGAAAAGAACAGGAAAAGTGACATAGATTTCTAGGACACAACAGCGATGTTCTTTGGCTTATATAAGGCTCAGTAACACTGGTCTACAACATGAAAGCTTCAAAAACAAAAATAGCCAATCTTAGCTAATTTGGGGGCATTGGGAATAAAAATTACATACAGAATTGTTGATTGGCGAACCATGATTTCAAGATACGGTATTAGTTTTATATGAATATTTCATCAAAATTATTGTTCTTTGCAGATTAATTATTATTCTCCTAATAACCTTATAATATATAATTACTCTCTTAATAAACTAATCATTATTCTCTTTTCCACTCAGCTTTTCGCACATTGAGCTAACCTGTGAAAAATTTCCCTTGAATGTCTGGACAAAGTTCATAACTTCTGCTATGTGTGTGACGAAGTGACTTTTACATCTCAAAAGCGAAATATTACACATGTTGTGCGAAAAACTCTATTTTGGATGCAAAATTGGAGACCAAAAGAGGAAAGTAAGCACGACACATATGCTATAATAGCTGGGCAACAAAATTCAGTCAATGGTTAACCAGGAAGAAAAAGTCTATGCCTTTTGCATGTACGCATGAATTGGAGAGAGCCAAACGTTCATGTAACTGATTGCTGCTTCTGCATGGTACCTCCAATTGCTAAGAGTCTGTCAGAGAAATAGACAGTGCAATATTCAAACATTTCGTCGGCTTTGTGTCCTATCACTCATAATGAAAACATACATAATTCCATAAGCACATGAATCGGATGAAATTGACTCAGATCACCGAGAAGACAATGAAATCTCAGAGACTGAAACATCAAATTCATATGATCAAATCTGTGAAGCAAACCTCATAACGTAGTCAGAGAATTGGAACTTCCTAAGAGTAAAACAGAATTGTTAGGTTCTAGGTTACAACATTAGAATCTATAAGCTGGTAAAGTATAGATTTCCCATTTTTGTGGTCGTCACAAGGAACTAGTGCCATTTGGTACAATAACTTAACATCAGTTACAATCCAGAAAAGTGGAGGCTGTTCATTGATTCCTCGAAGACAAGTCTCAAAGCTGTCTTGTTACACAATGGTAATGCTTTACCTTCAATCTCAGTTGGTTATGCAGTCCACGTGAAATAAACTTATGACACTATGAAACAGCTACAGAGATGCATAAACTCTGAGCAACATAACTGGGACCTATGTGGAAATTTGAAGGTTATTTCTCTTTTTCTAGGGTTACAAGGCGGATATATGAAGTACTGTTGTTTTCTTTGTGAATGGGATCGTCAAAACAGAAGTTCTCATTACATTAAGAGAAGCTAGCCACTACGACAATCACTGGAGCCTGGGAGGAAAAATGTTCGGCATTTACCACTAATTCAGTTAAAGTTTGCTGCAACCTCTTCACATCAAGCTTCGTGAAGTTTATGGACAAAATAAAGGAAGAATTTTAGTATTTGTAGAATAAATTTCTCAGGATAAGTGAAGCAAAAATAAAGGTAGGAATCTCTGTTGGTTCTTAGATTCGTAAACTTCTTTTGGTTGAAAATTTTGACAATATTACAGGAAGCTGGAAAAACAGCATTGAAACCTTTCAAGACAGTGTCCACTAACTTTTTGAGTAATGAAAGAACAAAAAATGACAGAAAAATGTTGGAAGTCTCCTGAAGGTATAAAAAAACCTTGGCTAAATATACAATTCTTAGACGCGCATCTTGATTTTTGGTGCTGTAAATGACGAGAGTGCTATCATGAGAGATTTAAACAGTTGCAAAGGTTCAATAACACATGGGTAGTTTTAAATAACCTAAAAGATCTGTCAGATAAAATTAAACTCAAAGTAACATATCAATGTTTGTAGGATAAGTTAAGATACCAAGAAAATAGTGATTTTAATGGATGTGGTCTCTTGACCTAACTGAATATTGCAAAAGATTTATTTCCTGAAGATATAAAACTTCCGATAGAAGTTGTTAGGTTTGTAAACACTAATAAGTTACATGATGTCATATCAAATATGTGAGTTGCATTGAGAAAAATGCTTACTACACCCATTACTATGGCCACTGGGGAGAGAAGCTTTAGTAAAGTAAAGCTTATAAAAACATACTCGCTGTCGTCCATGACTCAATATAGATGAAATTCTTTGGCTATTTTGTCAATAGTAAATGACCTTGTAAAGAAGATAGGTGTAGAAAGTGCAATGAAAAGATTTACAGATTGAAAGGCTAGAAGAAATGTTTTAGGTTGAATAATGAATGTTTTCTTTCGCTTGTATTAAGTTGTAAATTGTAATAAAGTCGTTATTCTATATTTCAAGTTTTATTATATTTGTAAGGGCGCTGAAGTTCCTCCCCCTCCCCGGGATGCCAGCAAACCTAAGGCCGGCCCTGGATATAGATATTTATTAAACTCAGTTTAATCTGGCATAAGTCTACAGCTACGAGACAAACTATAAGGGCCAAACCAGTTTGCTAAATTATACATTATGCTCTAATACTCTGACGAAAAACTGTAACTCCATGAAAAACGATGTTGATTTTCATATTGTTACATTATATACATGCTAAAAGTCACATTTTCAATGTCTTCAGATATATTTTAACATAAGAATAATTCCAGTGTACAGTTTGTGTCTTTAAACGGTGATGACAGGTTGGTTGGTCATTTTGATGATTGCACTTTGGATTTTACGCGTTCGTGGCGGTTCGATGTTAGCAACAAGATTCAAATGAACATTCCTTAACTCGAAGACCAGGTTCTGGCCAGCTACGTAATACAGAGTACCTGTGGCACGGAGAGTTCACAGATCAGAGCATATGTAACCTCATGTCATGACGAACCAGTGGAAATCGTTTTCTTTCAATAGGAATAAAAATGCGTGTGTCTGTAGCCAGACTTCTACTTAAAGCACAACACCATCATGCTCATCTCCAAGGGCGCGCTGCAAGAGATTCACATGGGAATCGAATGGCATTCTATAGTGTTCAGTGGTAATTTGGTGTTTGTGGTGGGAACATTGAACTGCGCTATGTACATCCAGAACATTATCCAACCCTTTCTGATACCATTTCTACAACAGTTAGGCAATATGCATTTTCAGTCGTATAATGCCTGTCCATATGAGGCCCTTGTTAATGAACTTGCTCTACAAGATTTTCGTCTACTTCCCTTGCCGGCATGTTTAGGTAGACATTTCTCCCATTCAACATTTATGTGATATAATGGGATTACGCCTGACTGGTTCAATTTGCCCACTTACAACTCTTGCTGTAGTGTGTCAATAGGTGCAAAAGGCGTGGAATAATGTATTACAGGGAAGTATTCGCCATCTGTGCGATTGTATGCATCCGAGATTAAATACCTTTGTTAAAACCCAACGTCAATATTCAGAGTATAAAGATGAAGTCCGAGTATTGTTGAGACACCTCTTATTTTGGAACCTGTGCAGGTATGAATCATCTAGTGCTTATTTACTTGTACGTCGAATCTTAAGTACATTGGAACTTGTATTAAATGCTATTTACATTATTATTGACATACTGAATATTGTCCTCATCTTTGTTGTTATTATCAATAGTTTGCATGTAAATAATGTAAGTAATGATAACTCTTCATCCAAAAACTGTATTAAGTGCATTTTTATTTTATTTTCTATAAATGTATATACGAATGTGACTGCGTTATATTTTCATGTAAAATCATTAATAATGAAAGGAAGTTAAAATACTAATGAATATGTTTCCTTTCTACCTTTTCCAGAAATAGGAAGTGTTTTTGAAGAATTAAAAATGAGAACAAATTTCTTTCTCCGAAGTCAAAAGACGAGACAATGTTTGTGATGTGAAAGAAAGGACAGACGTGTCTGTTGATATTTTAGGACCTTTCATCAAGGAAAAGGTTCCAGTGATAAAATCAACGAATATAATATATGAGGCCATTTGGAAGATTTTATATCGTGCGAGCACACACACACGAATAAATATGAAAGGGTCATAGACTACAAGTAAATATGATGCGAAAAAGCTATTCATATTTTTAGACCCAAATCTTGTATTTGCTAGGTATATACTATTTTTTTTATTAAAGTTTTAACAGTAAACGACCATAAAGAAAGTTGTTTATTCCAGACGTAAGAAGGTAAAGAGTTCTTTTTATTAAGCATCGTCTCAATTCTTAACATATTGCACACATAATTTCAATTTAAGATTTATTTATGTTAAATTCATGTGTTGTTATTCTATAAATGAACATAATGACGCATCTCCCGGAAATATGCAAACAGAATGTCCACGAGTGTCTGTTGGCTTCCCTCTCCAATGAAAGATAAAGCTCCATCTTATTAATGTGTTAAGACTTACAAATGTTTATGGACGCAAATACGCTCCCACACCCACGTTCGTGCCCCTAATCATTCATCAAGCGAAACACGCAAACTCTGAAAAAAAAAACTGTATTTTTCTTTAATGTTGAGAAATTCAAATAGATTCACACACAAGCAGAGAGAAACAAGAAAGATTCAAATAGGCAAGCACACTGAGAAAATTTGACTTACATTTTATGAGCGAAAAAAGGAGAACGCTTCATTGTTTCAGACAAATACTGAGGCGTCTCCTTAAACGGCAAACATAATAACGTATGAAAGCACAAAGCAGCGGATGCCCGAGGGCCTAACGTCTTCCTCTATCAGTTTTAATTCCATGTTTGATGTCATTGAAAAGCCACTCGGCTAAAGGTCTCATAAACACTCACGAAATAGTGAAATGGGTTTCTCTCTGGCACTTTTCATTTTTTTTTTTTAATTATGTGATGGTTTTTCTAATTTTAAAATAAAAACGCCTTCATTTAGTTCTCTTTCTTCCTTCTTTGTTTACATTTGTCTCATTCATTCATTCATTCATTCATTCATTCATTCTTTCTTTCTTTCTTTCTGTCTTTCCTGCCATTCACAATTAGATACTTATTTCCCCTTTAACTGTTAAGCACGCCATGGCTATCGTCTGCTTTTGTCAGTTTATTTTTCTTTCTTTGCCATCGAACAGTTTTTTCATTTATAACTCAAAATTAATATTTCTTTCTTGCAAAAGCGACTTTTTCTTGCTATCTGACTGAATTAGTGCTTATAAATCCACCGCAACATTCTTCTTTTTATCTTCGGTTATTCCAATCGGCACCTCTCAATTCCTCTGTTTTTTTAGATATTTTCTTCTTTATTTCCTCTTTGGACGAAATTCCCCCTTAAGACTACAAAACAAACATTGTTTTAGCCTTCATTCACATTTTTCATATTTGTTTAATCAAACAAAATGAAAAAAAATATTATTCTTTTCAAATTATTTCATGTTTATAGCACACACATCAGCAAAGGATTATCATTAATAAGAATAATTTTCTTTGTTTCCGAACGTTTTTGTTTTGGGTTTTTGTTTTGGGTTTTTGTTTCTTTTTCATAACCCTTTCTGGATTTTTTTTTCATAAGAAAAAAATGTACGTCGGCTCTTATTCCTCAAATTTCGACACCCTCCTTTCCGCTGCTTCTTTCGCAAATCTCGTTCATCTTTTTTCATTTTTTTCTCAAATTTTGTCCCTCTTCTTCTTCAGTTTTTTGTTCTTTTCCTTTTTAATATTCCTAAAATTTTCCCCTCTTTATTCTTCTTCATCTTCATCTTCACATTTCGTCCCTCTCTTTTCTTCTTCTTTTTCTTCTTCTTCTGTTTTTCTCTCTTTCACTGAACACCCTTTTTTTTCTATTTTCGATTTTTAACAATTTTTTCTTCTGCTTTTATTTCTTTCACTCCAGATGCTTTATTTATCCATCAATATTTTTGTTTCCATGTTTGATATTCACAGAGAGAAAATCGATTTTATTTTTTCGATAAAATTTAATTTTTCTTAGAGAATATTTTTCTACCCTTCTCCAACTAGGAAGGAAAGGATTTTTTTTATCCGACCTCCTCTCGAAACCTATTTACGTACTGAATGTATTTTGATTATTTTCATTGTTCAATTCTTTAATTCTTTTGTCTACGTTATCTATTCATCGACGAGAATTTGACCATTTTTTCTTCTCTTGAATAATCACTTTGTGATGATCATATCAATTGCACCAGGTTGAAAATCTACAATAATACTGGCAATATATGTATATATATATCCCGCGTCTGTTAGAGAACTGATTAGACATATTTAAAACACTGAAACATTAGGATTAAGTAAAACTAAAGAAAAATAAGAAATAGATTTACAGTTCAAAGAGGAAAAGTAAGTAAACAAAGAAAGTAGAGAAAGGGAGATGGCAAGGGAAGGATTTAATTAAATAATATAAAAAACAAATATCTAATCATTAAAATCGAAGATGAACAGGAGAATAGAAACTCGAAAAATTGTTTGCTAAAATTGTTTTCACTTTCAAAGGAATATAAATCCCTTCACACATACATATATATATATATTTGTACGTAAAAGTATTCGACTTTCAGGTTATTTTTTTGTTTTTTAATTAGCGTTAGTAAAACAATTTTATACGTGAATTAATATTGAATAAATTTTTTAATACCATATCTCTTTAGTATATAGCGATCATGGCTCTCCACAAATCCATTTTCTTCATTATTTGGGAATTGTCATGCATTATTCGGAACGATAGTGGAGTGGTTTCCCGGTGTTTTTGCCACGGCTCTTCTCTTCTCTTGAATTGATTACCACCCAAGGTTAGCGAGACCAACATAGTCTGTTATTTATTTAACCCATAGATGGAGCGAATAAAAGAGATAAATTTATGCCTAGTGCATCTGTGCGAAAATGAACAAAACAGACTCGAACGGAATTTTAACTGGAATTGTCGATTCTACATTCCGCGTCGATATTCCTGTAACACCTCACCCATCACCTGAACCCACGCCACACATAGTTACTTAATGTTATTAATTATTTTATTATAATAATTATCAGTACTTTATTATAAGTACTTTTACATAAGCTCTTCAGTTAATAATTACTGTGGGTTCCATTGGCCTCGATCAGACGTTTTCTTGAATCCTTGATAAGTCTTCAGCAATACCCAAATGGTATTTTCGGACATTCTATTAGACAGAATCCTTCCATATAGTTCGGAGAAGATGGTTTTCGGTTCTGAACAGGACTTTTCGATTTATGTAAAATTTTTCAATTAGATTTAGGTTAGTCAATTAAGAAAGTTATTTCATTACCCAAAACTTATTAAACTATTCTGAAGTGATTTTGAAAGTAGGTTTCAGTTCATTATCAAGTTGATGGATGAATTTCTAACCAAAATTAACCTGGGTAGCAGAGAGTAAAAGAAAATTCTCAAGGAATTGACGGATATTTTAGCAAATCCTACGGAGTTTCCCTGGTACCGACTACGTGAAATCAACCCCATAAAAAGGATTTGGCCACCACCAAACTTACATGTTGAAATGCTATTTTTGACATCGTCTACTTTGTTTTCCAAACATAACGTTGCTTGTAAAGACTTTAGCGAATGTGAAACGGACATTTTCTATTTTATTTTTTTTAACAGTTGCACTTTTTTAATGTAATTTGACTGTAAAATATTTTCGGCATGGAAGTTCCAGAAGTTAATGGGACGTGTACATATGTTTCAGCATACTTAATATCTGTCTGTTTTTTCTTTATGCTTTATATATAACTTTATTATGTAAGTCAATTTTTCCCATTAAAGTTGATATTAATCAATTAATAACTGAAACAATTTCAGGATATACTAAAATATTCTTTAAGAAATAAGAAATATATTCTATAAGAAATATATTATATGAGTCTTAACTCGAATTTTCGAAACCTTGCTTCGGAAGTATCCAGTTTCATTATTTAACCAAACTAAGTGTTTTTTTTTTGTAAATAAAATAATATAGGCTACTGAAGAATACATTTGATTGAGACAATATCTCATATATCTGAATACATTATTTTATATCTTAAGATGGGAAAATTTTTTTAATCATTTTGCTTCCAATCTTAGTTATGACTTGGATGTGCGGGTGGAGTAATGAATAGCGGCTCCAAATGAGAAATTGGGGAACAGAGTTCGAATTCTAGTTGGTTTCATTACATGCATTTACGCACAAATACCATTGGAAAAGATATGAAATCGATTTCCCTCCCCCTATCTAGTTAGGAGTAACAATAGAACAGTTTGTATCTGTAAAAATTGTTATTACAAAAAAGGTTTTTTTTTCTTCCAATCCAAAATATGCAGTTTTGACTTTAAAAAAGCAAAAGGATGATAAGAAGTAAAAAAAGCAAAAAGCAAATCAATCAACAACAATGACTTTGCATGATTATTCAACACTCAGTGAACAATACATTTATCAGTAAATTAGGCCATAATAATAACAACTAAAAATAATAACAACTAAAAATAATAACAACTAAAAATAATAACAACTAAAAATAATAACAACTAAAAATAATAACAACTAAAAATAATAACAACTAAAAATAATAACAACTAAATATAAGCCATTCTTATGCCTACTTGTAATGCGCAATGCCAATTTAAAGGCTTCGTTTACAAATTCAAAATTCATTTTTGAAATCCTAAAGAAATCGAAAGAGAAATCCCCCGATCTGAAAAATCAATTTGACCGAGGCTTACAAATTCGAAGAAGAGACTCTATAAAAAACATTTCTCGGCAGTATGACATATTCGGTTCTGCTGCCGTTTCTGTCATTCATAAATGGAAAGAAATTGCTAGCATGTCAACACTTGCAATTTCGAGACGTCGAAAGAAGGCTTCAGCATACGGAATGACTAAAATAACAAGTATCGACGATAAAGCACATCCGGATATACCGGAAGTGAACATTGGAACAAATATATAAGACTCAACAATATGGGACGGATAAGGATTTTATGACAAATTGCACAAGAAAAAGAAAAAGAAACATGAATTGACTTAAACTTCCCAAAATGTTTTTGGATTAGGCAAATGATTACTGGAATATAGTTATTTGTTCAGATGAAACAAAAATTGGACTTTTAGGACCTAACCAGCAATTTCTGTTTAGGGAAAAACGAACAGCGAACTATGTATAATATATTATTCCAGAAGTGAATTTTGCGGTGGATATTTCGTTTTAGGCGGTTACTATAGTGCAGTAGTTACCGAGTAAAGTTACCAAGATTTAGGAGAAATGGATTTGCTAAAATATCAGTATGTTCTTTCGAAAAATCGCTTCCATTCTGCTAATCTCGCATAGATTTAGTTTACGATTCATCTTCTAAGAAGGCAACGATTCGAAACATAATTCGAAAATCACATTGGAATATTTTAAGAATAATGAAGTTAGGCAAATGAAATGGCCTTCTCAATCACCTGACCTAAATCTAAATTGAACATTTCTGGTATGAATTGAAAATTGCTGTCCATGAACGGAAACAATCAAATCTGAACTCTTTAGAACGATTCTGCATAGCAGAGAATGGTCGAAAATGACATTTGAGAGATGTAGAAGTCTTATTAGCAGCGATCGAGGCCAAAAGGAAATTCACTTAATTAGGTAGTCGAATAATTATTCAAGTTTTATTATAATAAATTATATAATGTTATGGATATAAAATAATTGATAATATTCTATCTAATTTTTTATCACTTCAAGTATTAATCTGTTTTACTAACAAAAATTTAACAGATAAGTATCATCAAATGAAATTTGAAATGATAAATAAGAAAATACTCTAGAAACCGAACACTTTTTCATAGAATTATATATATATATATATATATATATATATATATATATATATATATATATATATATATATGTATATTAGAAAGAAGAGAGAAACCGCAAACGTTTTTGGTTGTAATGTGGATTTAAAAAAAAATATTATGCTTTATTTTCCATAATAATAATGGAAAATAAAGCATAATATATTTTTTTTAAATCCACATTATAACCAAAAACGTTTGCGGTTTCTCTCTTCTTTTTAATATATATATATATATATATATATATATATATATATATATATATATATATATATATATAATTCTATGAAAAAGTGTTCGGTCTCTAGATTCTACTTTCGCTCTTCATTTTAATATACACACTTTTCTCTCGTTGGAACTACTATAACCTCTTCCTTATATATATATATATATATATATATATATATATATATATATATATATATATATATATATATATATATATATATATATATATATATATGTGTGTGTGTGTGTGTGTGTGTGTGTGTGTGTTTCGCTTGGGTTTCGCTTGGGTTTGGATAAATTTAAAATATTTTATTGTTGTAAAACTGTTTGGTCTGAAGAGATGTGGTCTGATCCTGTGAAATAAATTATTACCATTGGATTTCTAAAGTCTCCGCTTTCATCATTTTATTCATATATATATATATATATATATATATATATATATATATATATATATATATATATATATATATGCATGCGTTTGTATGTGTTTATAGAAGGTGCAACTCCAAGTGGGGAAATTAAGTTGCGGTTGCGAAAGCTTTTTCACGGCGAAAGAAGAAAATTGTTAAAAAATTAATCTTTTAATTCCTTTATTTGTTCGAGACGTAATATCAATAGATATTTAAAAAGACCGGCGATGGACAGGCAACGCCGGATAACTTGACATATAAATGACGAGATTAATATGATTAAATTTATTGCATTTTAATATAGCACCTCGTGTATTTAATTAGCAGGCCACGAGAAAATTTCACTGTGTTTATCGGGTTCGAAAACACACCACTATGAAAGAGTAAAAACCCATGAGAAGTTATTTTTTCTTTTCAATCTTTTTTTTAAGTCATGTTGATTTTAAGTGTCCATTCAGAAATGGTTGGCCAAACCATCAAACTATTTGTTCAGTCAGTCATTATTGATTTTTTAATAACTTATTGCCAATATATTTCAAATATCTACCGAAATAGTAATTATTAATAAATAAGATAGAATGAACATTTAATGTTTTTTGGAAATTTGAAGAAAAAATAAAATTTGAAAGAGGAAGCAAAAGAAAAAAAAATAGAAGATACGGATACAGAATTTACACACAATTTTTTTTGGAGGTCAAACAGGACCCTCAGTTAAAGAAAAAACTGTGAATCGTAATATAACAATGTAATAAAACAAAGATATTATTTAATTAGAAAAGCTTTTAATTGTTATTATTTATAAAATATATTATGGGCACTATTGCCTTAAGAAAACAAATAATAATGAATTTTTACAAGAATTGTTTTTATTTTTTTATTTTGATTAGAATAATTTATAAACTTTTATATCTTTTAAAGTTCTCTATTAATTTGCAGCGGTTAAGTGATATTTTATTAAATTAAGATTGTATTTACTAATGGTAAATGGAAAAGCTCACTATGATTCAACGAACTTCTTAAAAATAATTTTGAATTTATTTTAGGTGGGTATATTTTTGTAAATACGGATGTCCAAAGGCGACATTATTAGCGATAACTATAGTAAAGTTAAAATTTATTAGTAATTTTCTAACATTTCCTCAATAAGTGTCTTTGTAAGTTAGCCAAAATACCTACAAGTCAATAAAATATAAAATTGCATAGGAGATTTTCTTACATTTTTAAGGTTACTCGGTAGTTAAAAAATTATATAAAAATGTGTTTACGTTGTATTCGCCAAGTAATTGTTACAGTTATATCACACTTAGAAAAAATTCCCAAACTTAAGTATATCGAGAGAGTTGTCAGTACCTCATAATACACCCACGTCCGTATTAAACATTATTTTCTGCAATAATTTAAAATAAAAGTAAGTAATATTTGTTTCAAGTCAGATTAATTAAACTTTAAATCAGCTAATTTTCCTCAAATAAAGTTTCAGAAAAGTATATTGTATTTTTGAAAGATTTTTTAATAAAGAGAATTACATTGTGTTCATAGATTTGTTAATATGAACGTTTTTACTGATAATAAAAAAACTCATTCTAATCAATTTGAATTCAGTTTGAAATATAGAAAAGTAATTTGCTTATTGGAAATATTAAATTTAATCTATTAGCTTGAAATTAAAACTAAAATAAAACCTTCAAGAAAGAGTTCATTTTTTTAAAATGCAGCTTAAACAGCAGGTATCGCTTTTCTTTGGAGGCGCCTCCCCAAAAGTTTTATTTTTTTTAAAAAGAAGCAAACTTAACGCATCTTTTTATTAATTCTTCTTGTGTTGAATCTTTAAAATGCTTCATAGAGATTCTGTTTCAAATACTGTTATTTCTACCGAATCTCGTGACCTGACCAGAAATAATATTTAGTTATTTGATATTATAAGACGAGATAGTTATTATTTCCTGAATTACTCAGACAAGTATCCTCATATTTGTTGTTTTGAGCTTTCTATTTTTCTTCGGGCTTCATCGAGTCTATGTTTTAACATGATCCATTCTCAAATATTGGCTGTACGGATGTGTCTTTTTCTGCTAAGGTCTTACATTGTCTTGCGCTGATATAGCAACATTGAGCGTCGTTTACATAAACGTCGCATAAGATGTAATGAATAACTTCTGTATGTGTGGCATCGATGATGATTTTTGCCCTACTAAAGACAGAGGCGAACACATTCATTACATGCTAGATTGAATTTTGTAGCAAACTTTTCAAGGAACATGAAGACCCTTATGAATATCTCTCTTAAGTTTTTCATGTGCAACACGATTCTATACAAAGTCTCTCTTAACATTGGGCACCATTTTTCTCCAGGGTGAATGATCTTGGGCGAGATTTTCCCAGTCATTTCGAGGTATTCTTATGCCATTCTTTATGTTATCTTAATTTCGTCTTGTGCTCCGGTCTTTTCCTTCAGCCAATTCACCGTACGGAAACTGCTTATTAATCTTATCTTCCTTCACCCTGACCACGTGATCACTCCATCGCAATCGGCGGTGAAATACCAGAGAGTATATACTGGTACACTAATTGCGTTCAACACACACACACACACACACACACACACACACACACACACACACACACACACACGCACACACGCACACATGCATTTGAATCTGAAGCCAACTACATTACACTCTTCCCTTCCTAGATATCATGTTACATAGAAATAATAACTAATTCGAATTTGACGTTTACAGAAAAGCTGCCAGCAAGTATGACCTGGTCAACTTTTATTCCCACCACTCTAATAAGATTAAATCCGATATAAATATAGGTTTCTGTCTAAGAGCAGTATGAATCTGCAGCCCCCAATGCCTACCTAAAGAAGAAACAAACATAGAAAACACATTCAAAAACATTCAATATCCTTATTACTTCATCCCCAATGCAAAGAGAAATGCATACAAAATGCACAATTGCAACAAAAATAACAACATTACCCACAACAATAAACTAAACAAAAACATATATATATATTACTACTTACTAACTCCATAACATGCACTATCCAAAACAACTTATCCCATCTAAAAATGTCCATATAATCACAACCGCTTCTAAAATAATTATGGATATGATCAGAACTAAAAATACCCATAACAATAGTAATTCGGAAGCAGGGATATATAAAATAAATTGCCAAAAGTGTTCTTCACAATACATTGGGGAAATATGCAGAAACTTAAAGAACATGTACATAACAATTTATGAAATGCACTAGTCATACACAGAAATAAATTCAACCATAATTTTGATTTTAAAATGCCAGACTTATCAAACGAGAAAGTAATTTACTTAAAAGGAAAATTCTCGAGAGTGCGGCTATCGAATTTTATCAAAATATAAATCAACGTCCCGATTTCTTTCCAGCCTCACCTTTCCTGAAAGAATTAATAATTTCTCAAAGCCAACATACACGGCCACAATAAATACGTGCAACAAAATAAATC
The DNA here is from genome assembly GCA_964036315.1 of Acanthosepion esculentum. Classification (NCBI taxonomy): domain Eukaryota; kingdom Metazoa; phylum Mollusca; class Cephalopoda; order Sepiida; family Sepiidae; genus Acanthosepion; species Acanthosepion esculentum. The sequence continues at coordinate 154,707,212 of OZ038476.1, forward strand.
CTACATTTATTTTGATAAAATGTTCCTCAGAGGACGAAACGTGTCGGCTAAGAATTGTTTTTCCTTTTATTCATAAACTTATATTCGAAACCTTGAATTCAAAAGGAATCAGACCCTGTCATCCCGAATGTTGATGAATAACAGGGACTAAAAGATGAAATGTTAGAGTTCCATAATCGGCCAGTAGGGCGCTTCGGTGCTTTGTAATGGTTAACAAGTTTGTCTCGCTATAGCAATTATGACTGAATAGTGATTTCGCTCTTCATACTTTCGGCCTTGTGCCACATCTAAGCTATGCTTAGAAAATCACCATAATCTGCCTCTAAAAATTATTTGCATTAAATTTCTAGAGAAAGGTATGCAAGTGAACCAAATTTTCAAAAAAGCGTAATAATTTACATTGAGACACAAAATTATCCGTAGTGTTCAATTTTAGTATCCATACGGGACAATAAAATTTCATTTAAAATAATATAATTCATTTTTCAAATAATGAAACGAATGCTTTTGATATAAAAATGATAGAATATGGTATTTCAGAAACATTTTATTCAATACAGTAATATTATGAACATAACAGGAAAGAAATAGCTTAAACCTTTTGGCCAATAACATTAAGTAAACATTTTCTGTATTTAGTAACTATTTGTATTCTGCTACATATATTTCTTTCGGAATATTGTTCCATTCTTCGTAAGCAAAGCGCTTTAACTTAAATTAGAAGGTTGTCTTGAATGATTCCTAATTTCAAGTTCTCACTACAAGTTTTCTCAAGTTCAGACTCATAACAAACTAAGAATAGCTACTGATCTTTTTGAACCAATTTTTCAGCAGTACTCTTGTGAGTTTACACCTGTTTTCATGTTGGAAAGTGAAACGTCGTCTCCCAAAGAATATCTGGCATAATCTTTCAGATTTCCTTTTAAAAGATCATGGCATTCTTCTTTGTTTATTGTTCCGATGATTTCAAACAAATAACCCTTTCCATTTTCACTGAAACATTCCCAAAGCATAAAATTATCATCCCATCTTTTACACTCAGGATATTTTTCCGAGATTTCATGGCTTCTCATCTTCTCCTCCACACTCAATGTTATCTGATTCCAAACATGTAATTCATTTTTAGCTTGGTCACTCTATAAAACAATTTACAAGAAATCATTACCTTTTTCAAAGTGGACACATGTAAATTTCAATCGAGGTTTGCGATGATGACTTTTACGCAAAACTGTTTTTTCTTCAACGATAACTACTATGAACATGTTTATTAAAAACCCTGTTTACCACGTGACAAATTTACATGATAAACTTACTCCATTGTTTTACGTTTCAGAAACAATATTTTTCAGCAGGTTTAAGATTATTCTTTTATTCATTGACAATAATTATTCGCAACCTTTGGAAGAATTTAAACTCATAGCACCTACCAGGAACAGTTGCAACGATTTTTGTCTCACTATATTTTTCTATAATATACTTACAGTTGAATTAGGTACAGAAAATTGCTTAGCTACTACTTCAAACTATTTCCTGGATTTTAAGCGTTCACAATTTATTATTTTAAAATTACAAAGTATACGCCTTCGCTATTTTGTTTTTTGTTGATATCTGGCTTGAAGCGAACAATACGTACTTTCATTACGGTAAACTTAAAATAATTACACCTCATACATAAAGCTCAATATATATGTACAGACTACATCTGATATACATATTATATATTTCATGTATTTCGTAAATAAAATGAATTTCTGACGTATGGGTAATTTTGTCCTTGTAAATTTTTTAATAATTAATTTGATTAAATTCATAATATTATTGTGTTGAATAAAAAGTTTCCGAAATGGAATACAAATATTTATTAGACGCCCAAGGTACTATTCTATTCTTTATATATGAAAAGCATTTGTTTCAATATTTGAAAATTTAATTATATTATTTAAACTGAAATTTATTGGCCCGTATGAAAAAATTTTATGAATTAAGCTGAATTAAGTCGTTGATTTTATCTGAAAGTCAAGAAAAGTCACGTCCCAAATAAATAATTACGCGAAATTCTTGAAATCTTAAAGTTAGGAAAACTTAAATAAGAAAGTTTTCAGTCAATGTTTTGGCTTTAAACATGGAATATTATGGCCACTGCCGTTACAAAATAGATTCAAATGAAAGAATTTTCATTTTACTAATTTCTTTTATTATTTCGTTTCACTGAATTCCTCTATTTTTGTTTCCAGGTCTTCATTGAAAAAGGCTGCCAATGTTCAATGGATATCTAGTTACAGTTGTCCAGCAAAATTGTCTCATTAAAAATACCAAAACATTTTAATCTAATTTTGTTGATCTGCATAAAATCTCTATCATTATCATAAAAATTTCCTATTTTCAAAATATCTTTTTTACAATCAGTATTTAGCCACTGACAGCTTTATACTGCCTCTTCCCACATTGCAAACTGTAGAAGTGAAAATCGTAAAGTCACTGAGAAAATATCAGGAAAGCAGAAAGAGGGAAACATTTTTCAACTGAAATATTTTCTTTTGTATATAGTTGATGCAAACGAAAGAGATCTATGCTTAGGTTAGGCTGACAGACAGTAGCGGCGAGGAAAAATATTGCAATACGTAAGTTACTCATGTAGTTAAGAGCTACAGACTTTGAAAATCAGTTTGGGAAATGCTTCTTCGAAACTTATGAAACTTTATTCACTTGCTGTTCTCTTTCTCAAATGCAGATATGCGATAGAAATTCTAAAAATACTATGGAGTCTGATCGTTATAACGTATACCAAAATGTTTGAACAGTATTTATCTCGCTTTGTAAAGTTATGTTGGTAAGAATTGGAAAATTAAAGGGGATAATGGAATGAAGTCACGTGAATGATTTACCCCAAGAGACTTGGTTTTCAGCTTTCTCAGTCGAATCACATTTCTACATTTCTTACAAACAGAATCGAATTTGCTTCCTGGCTGCTGCTGATGTACAATATGGAGAAGCCTTATGCTTCAAGCATTTGAATAATTGTATAAAAGTGACGATGAAAAATTCATACCGCGCGATTTCCTTTGTATTTACATAATTGTCCGAACGGCCATCACTGATCTCCTCTTTCCAAGTTGATAGACTTTTTATCGAATTGAAATGGCTGCTCATCGAAACA
>OZ038476.1:154715368-154765368 GCA_964036315.1 Acanthosepion esculentum
AGGAAGTCTTCTTCCTGATAAATCGACCATCGGTGCCATGGTCAGAATGCGACCGTTCTAACCACTCTCTCACGTGCCCATACATACATACATACATACATACATACATACATGCATACATGCATACATACATACATACATACATACATACATACATACATGCATGCATACATACATACATACATAATATATATATATATATATATATATATATATATATATATAGGACTGCATCGGACTAAATTTGTTATGTTGGTGCGATTACACATGCGTACGAACGGGGGATGCTGTGAATTTTAAATTTAATTTTTTTTAATCTAATCGATTTTATTTAGATTCTTTTTTACTTCCAACACTTTTGTTAGTAGATATCCCACACTGGAAGAAGGGAAGTTCTGCCAGGAACGGTGAAATGTTGTAAGAGTCAAAGCACAAATTTACTGTAGATGACTTTTTCCTAGTAACGAATTGTTCTCTCCATTGATCAGTTTTTTTGTGTGAAAATTGTGGTCAGTCAAAAATCGCTACACAATTGCAAAATATACCTGGATATATATATATATATATATATATATATATATATATATATATAAAACAACTGAAAAGTTTCAAATTAAAAAAAAAATTGAATTTTTTTTTGTGAAAGTATTTATATATATATATATATATATATATATATATATATATATATATATTTGATATTTCAAATCGACCCCGATCTTTCATCAGAAATAACTGTTTTCAGAAGTTTGTTTACAAGTAGCGTCCGTCGCGAGACGCGGACGTTACGTGATATGGAATGCAACTGTATTCGAATATTTCTAATGTAAATCTAACTGTAATAATATTTTAGATGTTGTTTAAAAAAATTTTTTTTAACTATATCTAAAAAAAAATAATTTTTTGTTTAACTATTGAAATATATATATATATATATGTGTGTGTGTGTGTGTGTGTGTGTGTGTGTGTGTGTGTGTGTGTGTGTGTGTGTGTGTGTATGAGAACAGACTTTTAGTGTTACTCCATACAAATAATATTCTTAAAACGAAGAATTTTATTAATCAAAAATCTGATACGAGGTATCATCTCGATTAAAAAAATGAAATTTTAAGGTAACTTTCTTCCGACGTTTCGTCAGTAGAAAAATCGTCAGAATTAAGAGATAAACTACTGTAAGGGCACAAAACTACTTACACTAGAATTAAAGAAGAGTCTAAGGGAAGGGAGAAAAAAAAGTTGCTCAGAATACGACAAAGTCTCGCCGAAAAGTGCCAGTTTATGTTTCAGCTCCCTCTGCCTAAAAGAGAGTCGGACGAGACGTGTAGGTAATAACCGCATCCAAGATGTTAAGATGGTGCTTCGTCCGACTTCTGTTCAGAGCAGAGAAGAAATCCGCTCAATAATTGGATCCACAAGTGACAGTATTTAATAAATGCTCACCGATAGCAGACTTATCTACTTGTGAGTGCCCGGATGTTAATGTGGCATGTCTACGTATGAAGCCAGGCACGTGCTGCGCCACCCGCACCTCCAACCGCTGGATAGCCTTACCTTCATCGTCGTCTTCACAACGATATTTTAAACAATAAATAACTGAAATTTGTTGATTGGTAGGAAAGACATCTTTACAGACAGATGGGAAAGCACTCCTAATACAAAAGAGGTTCTCTTATTTTCAGGGTCGATAAAGCCACAAGATATTTGATACCCTCAATAATACTATATAATACGGTTGAGGGTTAAATTACGGTCTCTTCGTTTATGAGTTAAATTTCTGAAATCTTGTTCCCAGAATTACGTTATCCCTTGGTATATCTTTAGGCGAATGTCTAGGATTAAGTGCCGTAATTCGACTAATACAGAAAGAGCATTTCTTAGAGATGAAATCTTTTATTAGTCAATTCCGTTAGACTACAGTATCAATCAGTATGGGGTATTGCCTGGCCTACAATTTCTCTCCATGATAAATTCCGTTTTTCGAGATATCTGTCCAAGGGAGATATTTTCTTTAGTAGCAGAACTAGTGCTAATAATTTAACTTATCTTAATTTTCTGATGAAAGAAATCTTGGTGTTACTGTTACTACGGAGAAACATATAAATTCATGCGATTATAATTTGTCCGGTACTGATGAGTTGGTCCTGTGTCGTGGTTTGAACTTCTGTATTCCCCTGAAGATGATATCAATAATAATCAAATATACCGTGATAATATAAAATTTACATTAAGTACGAATAAAAATAATACATATCAATGAAAATAAAATAAAATAAAATAAAAAGAAACATATAAATATGTAAATAAATAAAGCAAATAAATAAATGAAAATAATAAATGCAAAGAAAAAGCACTATTAACCCAAAAATGCACCTGACAAATGCAGAACGTATGAAATTCAGAGTTGTGCCATCAATGTAAGATATTATGTATATTTCTTAATATATTAAATAGGTCTGTTATATAATATTGGTCACTGTTTGTTTTCTTACACTATATATATTTGTATACGAACACTCGCTCGTACATTTTCCTATATTTATTCATTTGGTTATATATATATATATATATATATAGTAATCCACATACAAACCTGTTTCACTGTATCACAGCTTATCAGTGTGGTTATAAGTTCGACTGCTTCAACCCGGGATCGAAACTCGACCGATTTGGCATCAGTCAGAGAGCTTACCACTAAGCTATCGGCACAATAGAAAAGGAAATTTTAACGAAATGTATGCAAACGTCAGTAGCCAAGAGGGATCAATTCGTAATTGAAGTGCGATTCGTTAATTGCAGCAGCAACCACTGTTTTGAAAAATTACCCGGATCGAAAATCAACCGATTTGGCATAAACGATTAATTATTCAACCAAAATGCCATTTTAATTAAATGCAAGTTATCGTTGATATTCTTGATAATACTATGCTCAATATCGTCCGGACAGTGCCTCATAAAATGTAAATGTTATAGTTTTAAAAAAATCTTTCTAAGAATGTGATAAGAATATATAAAACTAAAAGTTTTGCCGTAATAGAACCGATCACCAGACGCATAAAATTAATCATTTTTTTTGCCTATATTTGTATTCGTAAGCAGCGGCTACCACTATGAGGAGGAGACTGAAAAATATTGCCACCCATTAAGCATGAACACATGGTTGAATATTCGTTGAATTAAATAAAATAAAAATAAATGAAATAAAATTCCCACATACATCATCATCATCATCATCATCATCATTTACTGTCATTTCCTTTGGTTTCTATTGTATTACTCATTTACTCCTGTGTACCAACCAGGGACCTAAGTTCCGAAATAGCAACAAGATAATTTACAATGAACATTTCTATAAGAAAGAATAAACAAAAAAACAAACAACTAGAAAGGCATACACATTTTACATATATGAATTACTCCTTAAGGTGTGACCTGTGGTTGTAAGAATAATTTTTTAAAATTTCGTTAAGATATATGCTGCTATGAATCCTTTCAATGAGAGTCTATCAGTTGCAGATTTCCAGGACATATACTAGCTCTCGTCCTATCATGCCTAGTTTATATTCGATGGATGCGTGCAACCTGATACAAAATGGTCAATTATGGCTTAATATTCATCACAGAATCTGCATTTGGGATTATGTCAATAATTTGTCAATCTGTTTAGTTTGATAATATCTAATGAGCAACCACTGCCCTTGTATAGTAAGAATAAAAACTTCACTTTCTATTGTGCTTAATCGTGCTCTAGGCAACCATTTGCCTTCTTTTTTTTTTAAAGATTCTTTGTCGCTGCAGTAGGCGGATAAGGACTTGATTGCTCTTCTTCATCCACATGGAATTCCATTTTGAATTTGTTGGCATCCTTTATCACGGAATAGTGGGCAGGGAAATTGTCTCATACGTACTCCTATGGCATTTTTCGGGGAGCGTTTTCTCATGAAAATTGACTTTCCCAAATACCATAGCTCGGAACTCATGGTTAGACATTGGAGATCTTGGGACAGCATTACAGGACCGAATAGTATGAATAGTGATTGTTAATGGAGTTCTGATCCATCATAGGAGGTCGATGGATGCTGCTGATGATAATGATGATGAATATGCTGCTGCTGCTGCTGCTGCTGCTGCTGCTGCTGCTGCTGCTGCTGCTGATGATGATGATGATGATCACGGAATAGTCTCTTATTTATTTTATGTTCTTTGATATAGACCATTATTCAGTCTTTTAAAAAAAATCATTTCACCTCAAGCAAGGTGATAAAGGCATTAAGCGACAAGGAGTTTCTGAGTTTGAAAGAATCTGAAAAAAAACATTATTAAGGAGAGAGGCCAATAAAAGAATTTAAGGACACAGAAAATCACAATTGACATTGCTTTTAAACTTGACTGAAAAACAAGAAGTCGGAAGAAATTTCCATAAGCGACATGTGGGAGAAAAGAAACTGTTAGCGTTTAACTTGACGTTGCATCTACCGATTTCATTTGTAAAATGATGATACCATGTCACCAATCTAGTACTGCACTTAAATTCGTCAAGTTGAGGCATCAACGAAGAAATCTCACCAGAACAATTCAAATTAAATTTTGTTTGAATTTCTGAGATGAGGAGATCATTATTTACACTATTTACATTCAGACTATTGTCTCCATGTTTGTTGTTGTTATCACAACGTTTTGGCCGTTGTACCCTCCGGCCGTCATCAGGTGTAACCTACAGGGAATTCTGAACTGAACCCTTTATTCAGTCAGAAAAGACTCTTATCGTTCCACTGGCTATATCTAGGGATATCGTCTAGTTTTTTAAATTTTCAGTTATGCTCGTTCTTTTATACTGAGTCCAAGTACACACTGCCCGACCCAGAGATTGAACTCGCAACTACTGTGTCACCAAATTCACAGACCAATGCTTTAATCTAATTGTCACTTAGGACAATTCTCCGTAGTGAACTTGGAGTCTTACACCTAACCTGTCTGCTGATTAGTGCTGCTACTGCTTGCCATGTTTTGACTGCTGCTGTTGAAGACTTAATGTCATTTGTCATTCTTTCCTTATTAGCGAATCCCATATTGTATTTATTTCTATGCTAGGCCTACTAATGGGGTTTTCATAGCCTAGCATATGCAATGATTCTTTACGATGTCTAACTCTCCAGTGTTCTACTTTGTCCAGTATTTTTCCTTCATTCCACATGGGTTGATGTCTACTTCTTTTCCTCCATACATTAATAGAGGGAAATGAGTCGTCATCGTCCCATGTTAGAAACTCAGAACACATAGAGAAACTGATACAGAGATTCGTAATAAATAGCAATCTGATAGTAAGCTTGGATTTGGTAAGCCTGTTACCAGTGTTCCTATAGATGATGCTTCGATTGTAATCAGGTCCTTCCCTGGAAGAATATATTAATATTCCAATACATAATCTTATGGAAATACTGACGTTTTGCGTACAGACAACATTTCAACTAGCCTGACATAGACCAACAAGAAGAAGGCTGGGTTCTCCGCTGTCACCATTGATGACGAGCATTTATTTAGAATTCTTCGACAAAATGGCTCCAGAAACGGCACCACTAAAACCGACAGCATGACTGAGATACTTAGATGATACCGTCATACTCTGGCCACATCAGGAAGCTGTACAAATACCACTGGACGATGTGAACTCAATAAGACCTTCGATCCAGTTCACAATGAAAGAAAAAAATAATAATCACCTAACCTTCCTGGATGTACTGATAACTCGTACAGATAATGGGTTCAATACATCAACTTCAATTCCCATCATCCATACAGTGTGAAGGAAATGGTCGTTCGAAGCCTACAACACCGGGCAAAAATCATAAGTGGCAAACCTGACACATACCAACAAAGAATGATCAGCATTAGGCGTACCTTTTTCAGAATAACAACTACACGGCAAACATAACATCAGCATCTACAGATGAGAACAGAAAGGTCGAGGAAGAAAACCAGAAAATTATCACAATCTGTCTCGCATGAACCGAAGGCTTATCGGAAAAGATTCAGAAATTCTGCACCCCATGCAATATCAGGACAATATTCAGAAGCAGTTCAACTCTACGAAGAAATCTCTGCCGAGTAAAACCTAACACGGGGGAGAACACAAACAAGTATTCTGTGTATTCGATTCCTTGCAGTTGCAGCAAAGAATATTAATGTGAAACAAGTTCCCCCCTTAAAGTAATGCTGGAGGAACATTGAAAAGCCGTAGTGAGGAGTGAAATAATGAAATTGGGTAGTGTATATGTGGACTACCCGGGCAGTGTGTACTTGGACTCACGGCGAGCAATAACTGAGCAGTACTAAAAATAAGAACTAGACGATATCCTTAAACCATGTCCAGTGGAACGAAAACAGTCTACCGCCGTAGATTAAATAAAAGGTTCAGTTCAGAATGCCCTGTAGATCACCTAGATCGATATATACCTGAAGAAAGCAGGAGGGCGAAACGGCCTGAAAAGTGATAATAACAAAGATGAGGATAATAGTCCGAATGTAAAAAATGTAAATAATGACAGCTCTTCATCTCAGAAATTCAAGCAGAAATTTTAATTTTAATTGTTCTGGTGAGGGATGTGACAGCAGTATTCAATTCATGAACGAGTGGGAGATTTATAAGGGTTCAGGACAACTCAACACCGCCGACTGAACACCGAGGCAACTCAGGATCAAGACAACTCAGCATCAGAAAAACATAAATATTTATTTTGTTTTTAATTATTTTTAATGAAGTAAATCGTAAAGAAATTTATTTTTAATAGTAAATTGACATATTAAAATAATACAATAAAACACTTAAAAACACACTCAAAATGGTCCATATTTTACAGAATGCCTCTTTAGATGTCTTATTTGAAGAAAAGTATTCACTAATTAAGGTTTTAATTAATAAATTACTTTTATTCAGTTATAAAAAAAAAGTTATATTTTTCTGGTGCTGAGTTGTCTCGGTGTTGAATCGGCGGTATTGAGTCGGCGTTATTAAGTTGCCCCTTTCCGACTTATAATTGTGTAAGATGGATTCTGGCGATTAAAAAAACTTTCTAGCAGCTGACCTAATAACTTTCACTATTCAATATAATCGTTCTACTTCATGTCCGTGGGAAACTTTAACCCTAGAAGGCGCAATGAGTTACTCTCCATGCTGATGGAAGGCAAAACAGATTCTCTAAAACGATTAAAAGATTGCAGCTTCGTTTTGGTGGCGGCCAAATTAACAAGCCATTTCTTGCTCTGGTTAACAGTAGACTGACGGTCAGTGTTAAAATCAGCTGCCAATTTGGCCATATCGAAACTATCAGACTTATCATTACGAGAGCGGTAAATAGTTGTGACATCATCATAGAATTGATGAAATCGGAAATTTCGTTGATGAAAATTAGGAAGAAAGTAGATTCAAGGATAGAGCACTAGTATTCCAGAGTTTCTTGGTATATTTGAAGGTCAATTATTGTCACTTTGTAGGACAGTTCTAGTTGAAGTAATCCTCTAACTCCTTCGGATTTGGATAATTAACATCGGCCTTAGGATGATGCATATGGTGGATTAAGGATATTGAAATTGGCAGCTGGGTTTCACTATTCTGTATTATGTCCCCTTCGTTGACTCCTAGTTATTTATACGCTTTTTCTTCCTTCAGTTTCCTAATATTTCTGACAAAATCGAGATTTATTTAGTGTTTTTCGGTAATTCTCCTTTTCTTGAATGTTACTTTTTTACGTTTATCTCATCTAAATTACATATCGATGTCATTATTGAAACATTATACAGTATTACGGAAACCTTTGAACTCATTGTCGTTTTGGGCAAAAAATTTGAGTTTATCCATGTGGATTAATTGATCAAATAATTCATTGTTTATTTTGCATTCATAGTTATTACTGCTTAGACGGATTAAGGACAAACAAAACAAGACGGATGACAGATAATCTTAAAATTTTATCGTCGGATGTTTAACGGATTGGAAGTGGTAATGCCTTTGCTGTGATTAGAGTATAATGTGTTTTTTTCACAGTCGCATGCTATGTTTTAGCAAATGTATAATCATGGAGGGGACTTTTTATATTTCTAAAGGCTCTAAGAGTAGAACACACTATCCAAGGCTTTACGATAATCTCTCTATGCTGTATTGAGATTTTCTTACAATTTTTAAAGATCATTTTATTTATCAATAGTTGAGAAAAGAGTAAGTACAGTCAGTTAGTATAGATGTGATTAATTTACATGTGATCGATATGTAATACCATAAGTGATCGATTCTGGAATTGTATTGTGATTATTTATTAGTATTGATAAAGTTGGCGCAAGTGTTTTATGAATTTATGAGAGATGATAGAGCCATAAGTTGGATACCTTGACATTTCATAATGATTTTCACTTTGGGATTTTGTTAGAGCTTGCTTTGGTTATATTTTTTCATTCTTACGCAGGTTTATCCTTCATTATTTTTTCTTCTCTTTTCATCCACCCTGTATTGGCCTTATTAACCCAAAACTTTTGCACTTCTTCAATAGATATTGGCTTTTTGACTATAACTTCTTTTCCAATTTCCCTTCAGAATATGCTGTTTTTTAGATAAACCCTACAATGTTTTTCATATCATCTTTTTATCTGTGCTTTCAATTGCAGTTTCTATTTAAGTTTCCTTGATTGGTGGAATTTTTATTTACTGCTTGAATTTTATATTTCCGATTGACCTTCCTGCTTTTCTATAATCCTCTACGGATAATTCACTTCTGATTTAATTTCTATCTTTTGACTCACAAAAATGTTATTTTTTTGTTTTTTAAATCTTTTCTTTGTCTTGACATTAAGTTTTTCAGTAGCTAGCAAATCTGTTGCATATATGACATTATTTACTTCTCTTGTTTTCCATTGGTTTCTCCGTTAATGATGTTTGCAATGCACCGTTATATATCTTTATTTGACTTCGTCTTATGGATTTTTGGAAGCTGATCTCTTTTTGTTTTCAAGGAATTCTACCCAAATTCCATTTGATTCCTCCTCCTCTGTGACTGAGTCTGAATCAGTGATTTTTTATGCTAGAGCTACAATCTTCAGTATTATTTCCCGAGGGATCATTATTTCTTATTTTATTTATTTTAGCTTGTACCTCATCCTCTATCATACAAGGGTGGGATGAAAAATTCATAGACTGATTATGAAGGAGTGATGCTAAAGCTGTGAAATATTGCATCCGTTAATTTCAACTCTTCTTATTAATAACTCTATTATTATTTCCAGACTGTTTAAAGAAAAGTGTTCATCCTGTTGGTCAAAAAGTTATCAACAGCAGATATGACGTCATCATTACTGCGATACTGGTGCCCAGCCAAGAGATTTGTTATGTTGGGGAACAGATAATAATCAGGAGAATAGGGAGAGTGATAAACTAGTTCAAAGCCACAGCCAAGCACAACAACCATTGAAATCAAGGAATTGTGTGCTGGAGCATTGTTCTGATGAAACAAAACCCAATTAGTTTTCCTGAACGTTTGGTCTTGATAGCCTTTCGTAACCGCCTCATCAAGTTGCCATAGTACTCTCCAATGATGGTGTGGCCCTTTTGAAGATAATCAATTAACACAGGGCAATTTACATCCAAAAACAACAAAAAAGAGGCCGTCAACTTCCCTGCAGATGAAACGACCTTGGCTTTCTTTGGAGCAAGTGAGGAAGGGTGTTTTCACTGACTGGATTGTCTCTTTGTCTTTGGCTGAAAGTGATGAACCCAACACTCATTCTCGATTAGGAAGCGTTCAAGGAAACCAACTGGATCTGCCTCAAACAATGTCAGATTTTCCCGTGATGGGATCAACATGGCGCGCTTTTAAACAAATGACACCCACCGAGCAGAAAGCTTTATCATGCTATTTTCATTGTGTGCAAGATTCTCAACTCTCTCACGGGATCTGCTAATAGCTAATTGGCTATTTAATTTATAGTCAATCACCTGCCATTAATCACCATAAGATGAACACGATTAATGTTTTCCTCCGTAGTGGCAGCTGCAGGACGTCTAGAACTTAGGTCATATTCAAGACTCTCCCTTACCCCTCCTAAATTCAGCTGCCCTGTTGATAAAGCGTTTGCATCCCGAAAACTGAGGCCATCGTCTTGACTGCAGATGAAACGACCTTGGTTTCCTTTGGGGCAGGTGAGGAGTGGTGTTTCCACTGCACAGTTTGTCTCTTTGTCTCTGGCTTAAAGTGATGAACCCAACATTGATCCTGGGTTAGGACGCGTTCAAGGAAACCAACTGGATCTGCCTCAAACAATGTCAGAATTATGTGTGATATGCTCAGGATGGTTCGCTTTTAATCAGATGTCAGATTACGTGGATGCCATCGAGCAGACACCTTTCGTAATGACACGTTCATTGTGCAGAATATTCTCAACTTTCTTACAGGATATGATAATAGCATTGGATATTTAATTAACCGCCTTCTCATCTATCATCATGTGGTGAACACGTAAAGATTTTCTGTGTTGGCGGCAGTTCAGACTTTGGACTCTCCCTTCCTCTCCTAAATCTAGCAGCCCACTTTTTCACTGTTGATAAAATTGGAGCATCATCTCTTAATGTAACAACCATGTTAGCATGAATATCCTTGGTGGCTAAGAACACCTTTTCTGCATGTAATTGATAATACCAACATAACACCAAGATGCCAATTCTTGCCTATTTAGAAAAGTAGTCACTACTAATTACATTTGAAGTCTTCTTTGAGCAGTTAGATATCAGTTCACCTGGAAGGAAAGAATGCCGTTATTAATAAGAAGAGCTGAATTTAATACATGCAAGATTTTACAATTCTCGTATCACTCCTTCATTGTCAGCCTATGAACTTTTCATCCCACTCTCGTATTATGATCTATTTTTGCATTTGAGGGTCTTTTATTTTATAAGAGATTTGCGAGCATATTTGGGTCAAAATAGGGCCTTATTTCAGTTCCTATTATATCTCTCCATATTTGATATATCTGATCTGGTTCTTCTTTCGAAGATTTTCAAGCACCTAGGTAAGAAGACGTCATCTTGTGCTTATAATCTTCGTGATTCTATTTAATCTGTTTTCTTTTGATTAAATGATTAAATCTGATTATATTGCGGTTTAGTCAACAGGGTCATGGTTGAAGTTGATTTGGATTTTGTTGACCAGGTGTCTCATTGTTGGTGGAAGAGTCTGTTCCATTGACAGATTTTTCGACCCCAGACTTGTTCCTCTCTGAGGGACGCAGCCCTTGTTGACCTTGGAGACGACAGATCCGGTATGAGTTTATTTCTGTAAATATTGAGATTTTTTTTTATTTTTGCGTTTTATCCTTAGCAGCCAAGGAGTAATTTTTTCAAGATACCATCTATAGGACAAATGTCAACTAAACATGGCTATTCTACTTTGGACGCCAAACCGATATTTCTATGTTACGAGGATTATTATTATTATTAATTTTTTTATTATTTCCTTTGATTTCTGTTGTATACTTATTTGCTTCCGTGTCGTAACCAGAGACTTAAGGTCATAAATGACAACATGACATTTACCACTGAGCATTTTGTAAAAAAAGTCACGCTCAAACCAGACGCATTTTATATAGAGAAAGTCCTTCGTAAGGTGAGCTATACTTGTGAATAAAATATTTTGTATTTCTTTAAGGCTTGGACTACCAGGAATCCCTTCAATGAGTCTATCGGAACTTTTTCAAATCAAACCCAGGGTTGCAACTACAACTGGAATTATTAATGTGCTGAGATTTCCATTTCAGCTTCCTTGCATTTTGATAATTGTTTGAAGATCTTCAAATATATATTACAATCTGCAGGGACTGCCATGGCAATAAGAAAGTCCATTCTGTTTTTGTGGTCTTTGGTCACGATTTCTGGTGGATTAGCTTTGATTGTTCTGTCTTTGTGTATTGTAAAGTCCCATAAAATTGTTACAGGTCCTATCTCTGTAAAGGGTCTGGGTGATATTCATACCAGATTCCTTCAGCTTCCTTCCCATAAAAGTTGCAGATGTTCGCCCACTCCATCACGCCGAGTTTTATATTCAGTGGGTGTTAACAATGTGCGACCTGATACAAGATGGTCAATTATTTTTGGATATTTATCACAGAATCTGCATTTGTGGCCAATACAATTTTTCAGTCAGCGTGCTTGGTAATTTCTAGTTAACAAATATTGCTCCTGTGCAGCAAGAATAAAACTTTCGGTTTCAGCTTTCAACCCTGCACTACATAACCACTGATGGGTACGGGGTTTGTCTACATCAGTTTGTTTGTTGCGGATAGAGTATTGACCATGAAGAGGTTTATCTTGTCATTGTTTCTGCATTTGGTACTTTGTATTTGCTTTTGCTTTCTTTTTTTAGGTTCTTTACCCCTGCAGTAGGTGTATTATGGTTTATTTGCACTTCTTCACGTCTTCAAATTTTCTTTTGAATTTGTTGGATTCTTTTATTATTTATTTCTTATTTCTTTGTCGATGCATTAGGTGTATTATGGTTTACTTACAATTCTTCAACCACTTAGAATTTCATTTGGAATTTGTTGGCCTTATTTATTATTGAATAAAGTTCCTTACTTCTTTCGTGTTCTTTGACGCAGATCATTATTCCGTCTTCTGTAATTTTCAGCTATCTTTGATGACCGTTGTTGTTGCTGTGCAAGACAATTCTAATTGAACTAATCCTCTCCCTGCTTCGGATCTGGACACTTGCAGACGATCAACATCTGCCTTAGGATGATACATACGGTGTCAGGTGAAAAGTTTTCTCGTTTTGGCCTCCTAAATGTCAGCTATGGTCCAGTTAAGGATGCCGAAATTCTATTGCCCCACAAGGGCAGCCAAGGTGTTTATGACTGACATTCACTTTTGTGAATTCAAATCCGTATTTAGTACCAGGTGAACACGCCTATAGAATTCTTTTCTTACTTTCTCCTTCATCCGGTATCACATACAATTTATGGTCACTATTCATCCCTCCTATCTTCACTGGGAGTCTTACCATCCCCACTATAGTCATAGTCTTCCCGTCTGCCTGGCTAAGTTCGATATCACGTCTTCTCAACCAACCCCGCGTCCTCAAACCTTTGTGTTGTTCCTCTCTTATTAGAGATACAGACGCCGCCGTGTCTATCAAGGCCCTCATTTCTTTTCCTTTTATCACTGCCTCGCAGGTAAATTCCCTCTCTTGAGTCAATAAGGAATGCACTCACGCTACCCTTTTTGGGCGGTAATGTCCGCTTGACCATCCGAATATGGGTGCTAGCAAAAATAGTCCCTCATTATCACTGTAGTACGGGGTCCCTCTCCGCCTATCTCCATTTCGTGGTGTCCTCAGATAATCCATCCGAGGTTTGCTTTCCATATTTCTAAAGGGACAATTTCTCTTCAGATGTCATAGTTCCCCGCAGAACCAGCACCTTCTTCTGTGGCAGTTGGCAGCAAAATGGGCGATCTGGTCATGCCCAGCATCGCATCCCTTTTATTTTTACAGGGGCCACCCTCCCTCTTACTTTTTGTGCTGGATGGCCCATTGGGGTTTCCCTGGTTCGGTCTTCCAGGTACAGATCTGGTGATGGGGAGCCCTGGGAGTCTCTTTTTCCTGATTCCGTACCACTTGGTCTGATGTCCGTTCTGGCCACACCTAGTGTATTTTGGCTCGTCATAATTCGGGGGAAGTTCCCACTTTGTCGGATAGTCCATGCTCCTATGACCTTCATAATTACAAGTCTTCTTTTCACTATTCTTCCTACTGCCTAACTCTTCCTGACCTTGAACCCGTGTTCTGCTATTCCTCGTCTTTTTCCATACCTTTTCACTGTCTTTGGTCAATTCTAGAGCCACTGATAAACTAATTGGGGGCTCCTTAAACACGACGTACCTAATGCGTTCATTTACCAGCGCATCCACGAACAAATCCGCCAAATGGAGCTGAATGGCGGCATTTTACCTTACTCCCTCAGTAAAATCTATGGTCGACAATTACGTAGCTCTTACTGCCAATTCCTATGTCGTCTCATCCCTTGCCTGGGTGAGCTTCATGGTGTCTATTGCCGTTCCCTCATCTGCATATTCTTTTATCAGCATACACTTTAGATCAGCCCACGTTAATTCAAGGTCGCTTGGTAGGTGCCCCATCCCTATGAAGTCGGAGACCGGCCACTTAGCTGCATCATATGACAACCGTACCAAATCGTAGATGAGTTGTTTCTTCTCCCGGGTCCCCTTTATACACTGGTACTCTGTTACACGTGAAACCAAAAAGAATCTTACCTGTTACTTGACTTCGTCGTTCCTGTCATCGTTCCAACCTTACAAAAAAAAAAATGCCCAGGGTGTTTTAGAACCTTATAATCTAAAAGTCTATTTGTTCTACTTCTTCAACGAAATAATCTTTTTCACTCTTCTCGGCTTGATCGCGCAGTTCTGTGCCCTTGGGTTGATACACTAAATTTCTATTGGCTTCTCCTGGGTTGCGCCCTTAACCATGGCATTAATTGTAACACACAGGGTCACCAATTATAACACAGCCGGCCCGGCTCGATCCTGCGTTGTTCTCACGCTGTTCAGAACTGCCGTCTGTCAACTGATTGTTTTTTGCTTTCCGCTTAGTTCCTTCATCTATATGCCCCACGTTGTGTTCCTTGATTACAAGAACAATGTGGATCGAATTTCGTTCATACTTGAGCGCTGGTTCGGACCGTGGCGGGACCATGCTACAAAAGAATAAAGAACGCTTCTGCTGGCGAAAAGAAAAATAACATAACAAAATAACGAAAAGTTCGCCGGGTTAATTTTCAATTGGTTTATATAGTTTTTCATGCAACAAAATTAACCCTTCCAATTAAGAAGTCTATCGCGACACTTCGTCTTTTTCTTCTAAAACTTGGAGCGGGTACAATCAACAAAGAAAGAAGTTGATCGGGAATTCTTTCGGCAGCAGATCACGTGGGGTTTAGTAGCTCCTTGGTCCGCTGCTGTGTCGTCATATCTGTGACTCTTGCCGTCTCTCGCTCCAACTGCTGAGTTGCTTAAGCGCTCTGTTTATATGTATTTCGCCCAACTCCCATCGAAACTTAGGACTCATCAATATTCATATAAATTAATTACTTTTGCCAGTTTTGGAGAACTGACACTTGCCTTCAAACAAAGCGGTCAGTTCTTCAAAACAATACATTCTTTTACAACAAACTTTGTTCATCATTCCTTTCAATATTTTGACGACAATCGGCCCGCGATCGGTTTCTCATTCAAAACAATAATTATTCCGATAACAAACTTTGTGTTTATAAATTATTTCTATGCCCTTGACGTCAAATAATTTCCTTTGTTCTCGATTTTCCAATATGACCCATATAATTTTCTGCTCATTTTGCATGATTACAAACCGACACTCCACATTGTTTACACCACATGTTTTGCGAATTCTAAAAATTCAATTTGTCTTTTGGCTTACATTTTGCATTTCTATTCCATTCTGCGTTCCTGGTTATCAGAAAGAAAAACAAATCACTCTATTTTTCTCGCCTCATATTTCAATTCATGTTTTCACCTTAACGTTTTTAACGTTTTTAACCCTTCCAATTCTCCAGTTCATATACGGGGCTTTCACATGAAGTCTTTTAATCCTAATTTCATACTACCAATGTCACAATAGTGTCAAACTCTTTTCTTTATTTCTAACGAAATTTTCCTGTTTCTTAATAGTTTCCCAAGCTTCCCGAATGCATCTTTCGCTATCTCAGTGCGCCATTGGATTTTCGTGTCTCTCTTTCCGTCCTCTGTTAAAACACTTCCAAGATATTTAAATTGCTGTACTTTTTTGATTTTGGTTTTTCCAATTTGTAATTTGCTTATTAGTCTGTTCCTTTTTCTGACAACTATACAATCTGTTCTTTTGATTGGTGTTTAGTTCTTTCTTCTCGTTTTCCTCCATTAACTTCTGTAGGATTTTTTGCAGTTTCCGTTCTGTGTCTCCTATCAACATTGTGTCATCTGCATATCTTATGTTGTTAAGCTTGTGGTTGCCAATTATGAATCCTAGCAAGACTTCTAATTCTCTCAGAATCGCTTCACGGTTATAAGTTGAATATATTCCTTGTCTTACGCCCCTTTCTATTTTATTGTATATACTGAATTCATTATAGCTTCTGGATTATTCTAATATCTGTTCTATATATGTCAGGGTTACCTAGCAATTCCAAGTGTTCTTTGTGACGTACTTTATCAAACGCTTAGTAATGTTAAAAAGTGACATTGAATCTATCAGAATTTGGTTGCCATAAACACATTATATGCGTAGGATGCCATGAATAGCAGTCAGGTACAACTTTTCACTTAGTGACCAACTCGTTTAGCGACCAGGTCGTTGGAACGGAACTCAGCTGTGAAGTGAGGAATGGCTGGACTTTTAGAATTTATTTTCCAGGATGCTCATATATATATATATATATATATATATATATGATCTTTTGATTTGCAATAGTGGAAGATGTCCAATTCTTACACATTTGCTTTTTCAGTGGTTTTTAGTAATTTTTGGGATATGGCATTTGCTTGTATCATAGAAGATCTATTATTGACCACACGTATAGACATACAAAAACTCAAACTGATATAGAATAGACGCATACACATATAGACACATGCTCTACTGAGTGTACAAACGTAAATATGGTTGTGTGTGGATATATTCATACGCGTGTGCAGTGTATGGGCACTGGATTATATCTGCAGTGTGGGTGGTGGCATACATGTGCATGCGTGTGTTTATGTGTAATATACTCATTTTTGGTTTTAATATTTTTCCAGGACAAGTGGTCAAAAATGGAGGCAAAATGGTTAAGATGCTTGTTTAGCAAGTCATTACTACTGTGTAGTGAATTGTTCCTCATTGGGTACTTCACACTTATGCCAAACCATTTTTTTTACAATATTTATATTGTTCAAACTGTTGTTCATTGGCATATTCACGACGTTTTGGTCATTGTACACTCCGGTATTCTTCAGGTGACATACGTTGGAATTTCGAACTAGATTGCTCTAATTCCATGTAACAAGCAATTTTTATATCTCAGTTTCACTTAAACTCAACTCTCCAAGTTTTTCCCCTCTGCTGTGGCCAGGTATTGAACTTACAACTCATTGGGTCAAATCACTTTTTGTCTTACTCAACCAGCCTTTTTATACACTTATAATGTAAATAGTGTAAATAGTTGCAATACTTCATCTCAGAAATATAGACAGATAGTCTAAGCTTAGTGAATACTAATTAAAAAAATGTATCGTCTGCTTTTTTTGACATTCAATTTCCCATCATGCTATGAACAATAACAACTAAAACGTGCGTGGCAGTCAAAATCCTTTTTTGTTGTTTAAAATATGAATCTATTTAAAATAACTTATTTAACGATTTAATTTTCTCTTTCATTTGGAAATTTTTAGTCGGAATTTTGCTATTTTCATTCTTTGCTAAAATAAAATCATTGTTGATTCGATTGTTTTGACAGAAATTGGGAAAAGTTTTTCGATCTCCATAAAATGTATTACAAATTCTCAAATATATAACTTGACAAAATTCAAATTTAAGATAATTTTTAGCTTTAAGTGACATTTCTTTGTCATATTTGTTTATTAAAAAAATATATTTCTCAATATCTTTTTGCCATTAGTCTTTTCTTGTTTTAAAAGTTTTATTGCTTTTCCTGATTTTCTCAATATTTTCCACAATAAGAGCAATATGTTGCTTTTCTTAAAAGAATTCTACTTTTTACAAAATGAAAATTTTGTTTTTCGGCGCTCATTTTGATTTCACATTTGTCCAAACGGATGAGTACCTGCAACTATTTCAGGAATTCGAAAATGTTCATTTTGGAAAAGATGAGAAATGAGCGACTTTTAGTGGGGAGTTTCTGCATTCAACTTCATCTTCCTGCAGGCAGATTAACGCGCCAATGAATCTGTGCTGCAAACAACGAAGACAATGCAAAAATTGGGGTCGGGTGGTTGGGACGGGGGGAGACATGCAGACTGAGAGAGGCGATGATTGCAAGGGTGGGGAGAAGTGATATTTAATATAATAAATGCTTAGAATGGCTTCAGGTTATCTGATTTTGTCGCGAGCGTCGTGGTGCACAGCTTTTGGTCAGCGTTGTCTATGCATTAGTAAAAGAAGAATATTTCTTAAATTCATCGCCCAAATCATTCATTTGGACGACATCTACATTTTAAATACATTTTTGCTTGGCAATTCTTATCTTTATTCATTCATTCATTCATTCATCCATTCATTCATTCATTCATTCATTCATTCATTCATCATCATTATTATTATTATTATTATTATTATTATTATTATTATTATTAAAGGGAGTTCATTGGTTCTTCTGGTTTGCTGGTGGAGATGCAACTCAATTATTGTTAGCCAAGACTCAGTGTGAAGCTGAACCGTAAAAAGGTTGTTCACCTCATCAGTAAGTTCGCGTTTCGCTGCCACTCGGTTGAGAGCGTCAGAGTGGAATATTGATATTTACTGGTGTATCAACTTCGTACACAGGAGTTTCTCGTGTTTGTTGGGATAATAATAATAATAATAATAATAATAATAATAATAATAATAATAATAATAATAATAATAATAATAATAATAATAATAATAATAATAATAATAGCAGTAGTGATGTACTCTGTGAAAAGATGAAGTATGGCTAAACGACGCGAGATGAACCAAAGACGCTGGGTTGGTTTCAATCTGTCGAATTCAAAACGAGCTTGTGTCCATATCTAGAGGCTTCGTTTACAGTCCACTAAGCTCATCATATTCTATGCAGTCATTATAGTCAACTAAAGTAATTGGTGTCTCCGTCAAATATCTTTCGCTTATTTTCTTACGCTTTGCTATTGCTGAAAGTCGCATTATAAGCTTTATATAATGTTCATAAGATTTTCTAGAAAATCTAATAAAAGTAAACGTAAAACCGATGCTATAAACTAAGTAATTCTAACAGAAAAGATTTGAAAACGAAGAAAGTAATGGCGGCTTTGACATTGAGGGTTTTTATCTGAAAAATATTAGCATTGTAATTATTTAATTTTTAAAAATAAAAAATGTTTTCAAATTCGTCAAAAACGGCTCTTTTGTTTTAAACCAAAAAAGTATCAGCGTTATAAAATATATTAAAAAAGTTATAAGAGAGCGAAAGGAATAAAGAGAAAGAGACGGAGAGAAAAAGAGAGAGAAATCGATAGAGAGATTGACAGTAAAAGAGAGAGAAAGAGAGAGAAGAGAAAGACAGAAAAAGAAAGAGAGCATGATGGAGAAAGAAAGAAAGAAAGAAGAGAGACAGAGAGAGAAAGCGAGAGAATTTGAACAACATGTGAAATAATGATTATAAGTTTAATTTGGAAAATAATTCTGAATTGATTTTCTTGTAAAGTCAAACGCGT
This sequence comes from Acanthosepion esculentum, assembly GCA_964036315.1. Lineage (NCBI taxonomy): Eukaryota > Metazoa > Mollusca > Cephalopoda > Sepiida > Sepiidae > Acanthosepion > Acanthosepion esculentum. The sequence continues at coordinate 154,734,843 of OZ038476.1, forward strand.
TAGTTGGATCAAAATTTATAAAAAATGTTACGAATCGTCCGTAATATTTTATTAATAAAAATAAAATTAAGTGAAATTGTTTTCCCTTTCAGGCTTTGTTCATTCAATTAAAAACGAAAAAGCTACTTTACAAAAATTCGTCTATTTTGAATCTTCCGAAAAACAAAATAGAATCTTAAAAGTGAAAACATTCTGAATATTCTGTGACAGCAACAAAGTTTTCTTGTTCTCTCATAAGCATTAAGGATGAAATGTTATATAAAACAAGCAACAGTCATCAACAATGCAAAAAGGTCAACTGTTGCTGAACCTATGTGTGACCAGGTCACGTAAAAAGCGTCTTTCCCAATGAAAGCTGATGTCATAAGATGCAATACTGATGAGATAACCTTATTCTTTACCTTCAGGACGTCAAGTGAACACAACGAAAAGGAAAACAAATGCGAGAGGAAAAAAATAAATGGAAAATGAAAAAAAGCAAAAAATATAAAAGTTGAATGGTGAAGAAAAACATGAAAATACCAAAAAGAAAGAGAGGAATATATATATATATATATATATATATATATATATATATATATATATATAATATATCGAGAGAGAGAGAGAGAGAGAGAGAGAGAGAGAAAGTGGGGAGGGAGAAAAATTAACCTGGAGAAGTTGAATGGACAATAAAATGGTGGCTCTTCTTGCAAACCTACAATAGGCAATGGCGTTTCAAAGGTAAAATATGAAGTTTATCATGTTTACAGAAGCCGAACTAGTTGGACAAGAAACATACAACAAACGTGTTGCCAAGGGTCTTGATATTTATTCTATTTTTCAATATTTTTAGAGCTGTTTCTTCCAAGAAGCGGCGACTTCAAGCTGTAGCTTCAAGAAACATCTCATCCATGACCAGATATCGAGTGATATTCACCCTTTTATAACTCCAGTTTTAATATCGCCAACCATTTGAATGCAATTTTGTGTGAGAAACAGCGAACATTTCAATATTTCTGTCCGGTCGTGTACTGAACTGTGTTTATGCATGGTCCGAACCGGCACATAATTTCGTTTGCGGAAGGATAGACATTAGAGGCGTAGCCAGCCGACCGAATGAAATATTAATGCGCCATATCTCTCTCTCTCTCTCTCCGCTCCTGTTCTCGCGTTGCCTGCGGGCGAGGCTCGCGGGACCGCTAGGGGAAGGTGCTGGCGTCTCCTTGTAAACAATACAACTAATGTGATCAAGCAAACTGCTAGATGTCGATTTTTAACCAAAGTAGAAATCCAATATCAAATGTCCTGAAGGCCGAAGAGGGGAAAAAAGTTGACAAAAAACAATGAAAACAGGAGAAAAACCGAACAACAATAGTCGACAGAGGAAGGCAAAAACAAGTGAACATTAGAGAAAGTACTCTAAAATAAAGCAATTTCAGATTTTGCAACGTTCGTGTATTGACTTGGTGATTACAAGTAACAATTTTTAGCAAATATTGAATATCGTCACTTTTCAGTGGCTCGGCTTAACAGAACGTATTCCAAGTACCTGAACGCTGATTGGATAAAGAACAACGATGCCACCGAGGTACCATCACAACTACCGCCACCACCACCACCACCACCACCACCAGCAACAACAGCAGCAACAACATCATAGCAATTACAAGCCGATATATCGTGTCTGCTGATTCTACTTTTAAATAGACTGGAACATTTTCGGCAGATTTTTTTTTTCAAGAAGATTCTCGATTAAAATTCACTTTCAAAATAAATATTTACTTTTCTGCATTAAAAGATTTTGCCTGAAAATATTTTTTCCGCTTGAAAATTGGTGAGTAACAAATTTTATGAGGTAGCTGTTCTCTTTCAAAAACAACAAGCATTCAACAATTTGTTGATACTGAGATCAGATCATCAGATTCACAGACAGGCTTTTAATAATGAAATGCTTTTCATAAATAAAGGCTTTCAAATAAATTTCAGATTTTGTTTTGTACTAATGTATTCTGAATATTTCATTATGTATTGCAATTTTGCTAAAGCAGAATTTTCAGTCTTCTGGCGATATATATATATATATATATATATATATATATATATATATATATATATATATATATATATATATATATATATATATTACGTACTCTCCTCTATATTCTCCGTGAATCAGAAGATTGTGATTCGTAAAAGAAACTGACAGTCGTGGAGAATTCATCGGAGCACGTAAAATCTATAATTTGTTATATTACACCCTCACACATATACATACCCTCACACACACATACACACACACACACATATATATATGTGTGTGTGTGTATATTGCTTAAAATTTGCTATATTTAAAGGGGAATAGTGCATAATATCGGAAATAGCTCGTTTATAAATAAATACAGTAAAAATTGCATTAGGTCCGTAAAACTGACATTGTTGATTCCGATGTTATCTCTCTCTCTCTCTCTCTCTTTCTCTATCCGTCTGTCTGTCTGTCTGCCTTTCTCTCTTTCTCTCTCTCTCTATCTATCTATCTATCTCTATATACGTGCCTCTCTCTTTGTCTGTCTCTCTCTCTCTCTATATATATATATATAGATTTGCCTTTCTCTCTTTGTCTATATATATATTTTTGAACAATAAAAAATATATTAAAAACTTAAAATCTTCAGACACACTGGGTTGTATATTAATATTCCTTCGTTTTTATTATTATTTCATCTAGATTCCTCGACTAGTTTCGGCCAACATGGCCATCATCAGGAGAAAAATAATTTTCTGTTTGCTGGTAGCAGTGAACTACAGAAATGAATGTCTTGATGGAGAAAATGAACTTTTGTCTGTAGTTTTCATTTGTTTTTTATTTTTTGACATGAATTTTGGTCAGCCCTTGTGTTGGTCAAACAGTCTCTTTTAAGTTGTTATTTAAGATAAGAGCTGGATGGATCCATACTGCTCTGAATTCCCTTGGTCATTTTGACAGTTTATTGGTTCCTGGGGGATGTGTCTCTGTTAAGTGTGTGCGTGTTATTTGGTTCTTAGGGAGTGAGTGAGTATGATGCGTGTAAACGTGTATATTGCTGTGTGTGTGTGTTATCATTTGGCTCATTAGGCAGTGAGTGAGTATGATATGTGTAAGTGTGTATATTTCTATGGGTGTGTGTTATCATTTGGCTCATTAGGGAGTGAGTGAGTATGATGTGTGTAAGCGTGTATATTACTATGGGTGTGTGTTATCATTTGGCTCATTAGGGAGTGAGTGGGTATGATGTGTGTAAGTGTGTATATACGTGTGTGTGTGTGTGTATAAGTGTGTGGGCTCAACACCTCTGTAAGCATATCTGTCTTGCGTGGCTGAGAAATGTGGGTAGGGTTTGATTTCTAGGGTTATATATTAATACTATCTATGTTGTTAAATTTATGGTTAAGCCCGGCTGGATAATGCGTTTTTAAACGTTGTATCCACTTATTTTCATGGAACTCTAAAATCTTTCTAATGTTATTTGCTCTGGACTTTCCTATTCTCACAATTATAGTGAATTTGGCATGGGTTTTAAAATCGTGTTTTTCTAGGCGGAAATATATATATATCTGTGTGTGCGTGAGCTTGTGTGCGTGTGTATGTATATGTGTGTGTTTTTTATGCGTGTGTTTGTATACATATCGGATATTGCGCACTCTTCAACTATAAATGTAATATTTTTTTAACAATATGTAAAATAATGGCTGGCAGTATTAATCCCTCAAATGTTCAAAATGTTAGTCCTCGGCTAACCCTAACCCTAAACCTAACCCTATCGCTATCCCTAACCCTAGCTCTAAACCTAGCCCTAGACCTAGCCCTAACCCTAACACTAAACCTAGCCCTAACCCTAACACTAAACATAATCATAACCCTAGCCCTAGCCCTAACACTAGCCCTAACCCGAGCCTTAAACCTAGCACTAACACTAGCCCTAACCCTAACCGTAAACCTAACCCTAACCCTAATCCTAACCCTATCTCTAACACTAAACCTAACCCTAACTCTAACCCTAACAATAACACTAAGACTAACCCTAACCCTAAAACAAACCTAAACCTAATCCCAGTCCTAACCCCAGCCATAACCCTAGCCCTAAACCTAACCCTAACCCTAGCCCTAACAGTAGCCCTAACCCTAGCCCTAGCCCTAACCCGAGCCTTAAACCTAGCCCTAACACTATCCCTAACTCTAACCGTAAACCTAACCCTAGCACTGACCCTAACTCTAGCCCTAACACTACAACTAACTCTAACTCTAACCCTAACCCTAACACTAGCCCTAAGACTAGCCCTAACCATAACCCAAACCCTAAACCTAATCCCAGCCCTAACCCTAGTCCTAACCCTGACCGTACCCTAAACCTAACCCTAGCCCTAACCCTAACTCTAACCCTAGTACTAGCTGTAACCCTAGCCATAGCCCTAGCCCTACCCTAGCCCTAACCCTAGACGTAACTCTTAACCCTAAACCTAACCCTAGCCCTAACCCTAGCCGTAACCATAGCCCTAACCCTAACCCGAACCCTAACCCTAACCCGAGCCCTAACCCTAGCCCTAACTCTAGCCCTAACCCTAGCTCTAACCCTAACCATAGCCCTAACCCTAACCCTAACCTTAGCCCTAACACTAGTCCTAACCCTGACCCAAACCCTAAACCCTAAACCTAGCCCTAACCCTAGCCCTAGACCTAGCCCTAACCCTAACCCACTTTATCTGAAAAACGTTTATTATTATTATTTATTAAATAATAAAAATTTTAATAAATGTATTATAATAGAAATTATGAAAATAAAAATATTAAAAATGATTTTAATGATTTAAATGAATTTTAGTATTAAATGAATCCGTGAACCACTATTATGATACGGGTATAATACTTACTGTATATCTATTTTTGCCCACACTAGCCACTAACTTAACTCTTACCCTAACCCATTTAGATGTAAAATATTTATTATTATTATTTTTTAAATAATAAAAATTATGATAAATGTATTAAAATAAAAGTAATTAAAATGAAAATATTAAAAATTATTTTAATGAATTAAATGAAATCTAGTCTTAAATGAGTCCTAAAAGCACGATTATAATACACACAATACTGGTATAATACGTACTGTATCCCTACTTTTGCCCATCGCCCCCAGCCACGTTTACATTAGATAATGCAATGCATCGGTGTTTCATGACTTGCATTTTCCCAAAGCCTTTGAAATGACACCAGAGGTCAACAACTAGAATCTCAAAAAACATTTTGCCTATACTATTTTCTACTCTGCGTGTTACATGTCCCTGAAGTTTAAAAATATATTTGATGACCCAAGAGATGTTTTTTTTCCTGAAAACTCTGTGGCGCCTTTAGCCAAAAACAAAAGCAACAACAAAACAAACAAGTTCACCTGCTGAAAAATTTACGCTTCGAACACAAGATTTTAATCGATTCAAAATTGGTTAATAATCGTAGAATCTATCGACATTTTCACCAGAGATTATTATTCCTCACATCCTCTTTGCTTCACGCCTTTTCGCTTTATTTTAATTTTTCTGAAGATTCGAATTAAAACTTTCATAATACTTACATAGCCATCATCAGGAGAAAAACAATTCTGCTTGCTGGTAGCAGTGAACTACAGAAATGAATATCTTGATGGAGAAAATGAACTTTTGTCTGTAGTTTTCATTTGTTTTTTTTTTATCTTTTTAACATGAATTTTGGTCAGTCCTTGCGTTGGTCAAACAGACTCTTTTAAGTTGTTATTTGGGATAAGAGCTGGATGGATTCATGCTGCTTTGAATTCCCTTGGTCATTTTGACAGTTTTATTGGTTCCTGGAAAGGGGATGTGTCTCTGTTAAGTGTGTGTGTGTGTTATGTAGTTCTTAGGGAGTGAGTGAGTATGATGTGTGTAAGCGTGTATATTCGTGTGGGTGTGTGTGTATATGTGCGAGTCCTCAACACCTATATATATATATATATATATATATATATATATATATATATATATATATGTGTGTGTGTGTGTGTATATATAATCCTTGAAAATGGCTAAATGTATAGCCGAAAGCGCTCGGATAAATAGGACATTCGACTGTTTTTATATAATTTATCATACGAAAAGAAAAACATTATTAGATCGCATGAGAAATTGTATAAAAAAATAGATAAAAGAACCTTGTCTGACGTATTCATTGAAATGTGCATATATATATATATATATATATATATATATATATATATATATATATATATATATATATACGAGGGTCATTAAATATTTAAGGTGAATCTTTCAGTATAAAGACTTCTAATACAGATAGAAGCTTACTTTTTTTCAACGTAGTCTCCCAGCACTGTCACACACTTTTCCCATCTGTGCACAAGCTTCCGTATTCCCTCAGCGTAAAAATCTTTGGACTGATGTCTCAGCCAGTCGCTCACAACACTTTTGACTTCATCGTCACTTTTAAACTTCGTGCCTCTCGTGAACGCTTTCAAGGGACCAAACAGGTGAAAGTCTGAAGGGGAAAGGTCTGGGCTGTAAGGGGGTTGAGGGAGCAGTTCCCAGCCCAGCTCGTTGATGGTCTGCACCGTTTGGGCTACTGTGTGAGGCCTTGCGTTGTCATGGTGCAAGATGACTCCTGACTGATGACTCCTGACTGATGACCCCTGCGTTTGTCCCAACAGATAAGCTCAAAGTCCTCAATGTCATCCACTGTCAGCCTTCTGTCAGACTGAATGAGGTCATTGACTGATTCGATCACCTCAGGAGACCTCACTTCTGTAGGCATCCCAGGCCTGTCTTCATCCTCAACACTGCTCCATCCTTCTTTAAACAATTTAGCCCACTTGTAGACATTTTTTGGCTGAAACATGTGGCACCATACACAGTTGACATTCTCCTATGAATTTCAACTGGTTTGCACCCTTCAGCAACCAAAAACTTAATAACTGACCGCTGTTCAATCCTGGAGCATGCTTCTTGGTCGGCCATCTTTGTTAATCGCCAAAACTGTCAAAGTTTTTTTTTAATGTGCAAGAGAAATTAAATCCATGTGAAAAAGAAGTAAAACAAAAAAATGAAAAATAAAAAAACGGAAGCTTCTATCTGTATTAGAAGTCCTTATACCGAAAAATTCAACTTATTTATTGAATGACCCTCGTATATATATATATATATATATATATATATATATATATATATATATATATATATATATATATATATATATAAACAAAATAAGCAAAAATCGAGCCTACGATTGAATTCATTTATGAAAAAGAAAAAAATTGCACCTTCTCTTTTCTTGATTTCCTTTTCTTCAGAAGGATACCGGTTTAAAAGCAATCGTCTACTGTAAGTCAATAAATAAAAAAGATCACATCAGTTTTTACTCACATCACAACAATAAAATAGAATCTGGAATAATTATAGGGTTTTATTGAAGAGGGCTTACAATTTGTTGCACTTAATATATCTACCCGATGAAGATATTTACCCGATGAAGATATTTACCCGATGATGATAAAAAATGTTATACTGTCCTAGTTATTTGATATGCAATGCCAAATGAAAAGCGTACAAAATCCACAAAATCGAAAAGAAAGTATAAATGAGGATACAAAATCTAAGCTCGTTATAATATCTACAAAATCTATAATTAATGAACTTCAAAGAAATTTAGCTAATCTAAAAATAAAAATTATCCCAAACACTTCAAAATTTAATCAATGTCATGGGATAAATTTTAAATCAGAATCTAGCAAATAGAATGCAAACATAATCACGAGTCTTGTAATCCATTATGGTCGAAGGGACACAAACATGTACTTACAGTGGCAATAGCAGTGGTCTGTCTTGGGCAAGATAATCTGACGGATCCCAACCATGCCAGACGAGTTTTTCCTTCTCCTAGACCCGTTGTCACAAGGCTATAGGACCCAGTCTGCCCTATTTACTCATGATAGAGAGAAGAGATGGATTCATGCCTTTTCCAAGGGTATTAGCATGTACGTGAACATAATGCATTCGATTGGAATTCGATTCTGAGTATCTGAATCCTCAATCCGAGCCGCTATCCATCATTCCATCGTACATTCCGAATTTTACCAATTCCCGTAAAAATACATCGGCAAAATATCCCGAGATTTAAAAAGAAAGAATTTATGAACATAAAATAGACTTAAAAATTAAATACACTCAACGCAACCAAAATATTCATCTTCCCGTATATTACCTGGGAAACACCGTGTCAATAAAAAGTGAAACTTTTTTACAATAATATTCACTTGGTACAAGGCCTAAGAGCCAATCGGGACAGAGCAAGAAGCCCAGTGTATGGTGATATGTGGGGAAGATAACGGCTAACCGTAAACTTGAACAGATTGATTGTAGTGATTGAGGAAGCATCCTCTTGGGAGTTGGTTTCACAAGGCAACTGTTCGTAAGAAGAAGCTGCTCCAGTTGAACTAACATATCAGCAAATATAATACGAAGGGAATAAGGGTGATTCGTTGCAATGTGCGTGGTATGGCGAGTTTTAGCTCTGAAGGTTAGAACTGATGGAACATAATTCACTTAGACGATGAGCCATTGAAAGTTTAATAATCTACGAATCCTCTCCGGTTAATATACAACCGGAAAATATCAGTTTATCTCAAGTTCTTATAATAGTTATCGAAATAATATGGGATACGAAAAACTTGGAAAAGAAAAATATAACTGATAAAAGTAAAATCTTAGTAAAAATTAGTTAGACTCTAATTTCTATATAGAGCTTACATTCAAAATAAAGATCACACATTGAGACGCTTAACGTGAATCATATCCTGTCTCGCTTATTGTGCATTGACACAGGTTCATCGGAAATTATTTCTATCTCTCTCTCTGTCTGTTTGTCTTTCACTCATTGACTCTCTCTCTCTCTCTCTCTCTCTCTCTCTCTCTATATATATATATATATATATATATATATATATATATATATATATATATATATAGATAGATAGATAGATAGATAGATAGATAGATAGATAGATAGAAGGGGAAGAGAGATGAAGAGTGGCAGCTAACTAACTAGATAGATAGTCAATATATTAATAAATATTCAATCGACTTATCTTTCTACCGGTTTCAGAATTTCGAGGATACACTGCTCATCAAGGTCAGATAAATCTATTGAATTATTATTACTAGATATAATAATTATATTCTAGATAAGAAAAGCTAATTATGGATTCTAAACAAATTTCAAATTTGATATTTTTACTATGCTGGCGTCCGTTATGAACTTTTATCCATTTATTGACTATTGTCGCTCGAGTTCTCTCTTGGGAAAAATTTCTGCTCGCTTAGAAATACGTTTAATTTTAATAATTTTAATAATTTTGATAGGTGCTATTGACAAAAACTCGGTCACAATGACTTTTAACTTCTTGTTAGCATCGACGGCTACCCAAAGAGTTCCATCTATCCAATTTCAGATACATGGCTTACATCAACACGTTGTATAGTTTTCAGAAATTTTCCCGTTGGGATCTCACCTCCTTAGATTGATAATATCAGAAGGTCACCTTGCTGACAAATCAAGCATGGTGAGATTCGAAAAAGAGTTTTCTGATGAGAAAGCGATTATTCTAGCATATATTTTATTTATTATAATTTTATCATATAGACAAAAAACCATTTTACTCACTACAAAGATGCAACTTGGTTTCAGTGCATTTCAACCGCACTTCGACGGTTGAGAATCGAAAATGGTTATATATATATATATAAATATAGCTGGCCACTTGTATTCAAGGATACCGGTCTAGTAGGGCGGCTAGTCAATCCAGACGCTCATCAAGCACATTTGTATTTGCCGATTTATACTGCAGCTATGCTGAGCAGACCTTAGTTACAGTTTCTGGGAGAGAAATCTGAACAAGTGACTTCGTCTACCGAATTTCACTCACAAGGCTTGGGTCAACCGATAACTTCAAGAAATCTCCTCCCAGACCAACCAACACGTGAGATTCGAATTCGAGTCCCCCATGGTCAGAAGGTGAAAGTTTCAACCACTCGGCCACGTGCCCACCCTATATATATATATATATATATATATATATATATATATATATATATATATATATATATATATATATATAATTATTATTATTATATATATATATATATATATATATATATATATATATAATTATATATATATATAGATAATCTTATAAATATAAGAAATTATACTCGTTCGGAATACCTTAGGTGTGTTGATTTGTGAATAAACAAACCAATACCAAAGGGAAAAAATGGTACAAAAAAAAGAAAGAACAGAGAACATGTACGTCAGCCGAAAATAATCGTCTAGCTGCCAAGTCCAGAGTCCAAAGAAAAAAAAAACGATACGAGTAAGTAAAATAACTAAATAAAGTGCTCGATACGCTAAGTAGAGCAAACCTAATTAAACCTAAAGAGCCAGACAAACCTACCAAGGTTTCACCTACGCGGATCGTCAGGGAAGGCTGATATATATATATATATATATATATATATATATATATATATATATATATATATATATATATATATATATATATTTGTGTGTGTGTGTCTGTGTGTGTGTCTGTGTGTATTATTTAATAATAATAAATAATCATCTAACATTTCTCAAATCCTTTGTTGAAGCCTATGTTTTTGTTTATAGACATCCAAGAATTTTTTGCGTATATTTAAGTAATTATTAAATAAATTAATTCATAATGTAAGTCTATTTAATAATAGTTTCATGAAATAAAAGATAGCAGGAGTTCCTTTCTGCAACCGAGACACTGATATGGATATTTATTCAAGTAAAAGAATGTGATTTTATGTCGAAATAATAAACTTCCTGCTGGTTATTAAAATCGCTTTTATTTCTTTTGCACATCATTATGACCTGCTTTGACGCAATTATATAAGCTAAAAATTAAAATGAAAACTATTAAGTCTCATGACTAATTTTAACAACTTTATTCACGACAGGACACGTAATATGTTAGTGGATATATTACATTGTCCACACTTTTCAAACGTTTTATCGAGATTGATGTCGTCCATTGAATTTTGTAAATTTTGCAGTAGAAAATCATTCACATCAAAGAAAACAAAGATACTTTTGATGGGTTGGCGTCTTTAATATTTGTTGTAATTTGGTAAAATGTAATGTTTTCTCGTTTGTCAGCGCCATTAACTGATACGCTTCTATTCTGTGTCATAAAGATTAAGTGTAATCAATTAGTTCCAATATTTAGTTCTCAAGAATTTTGATTTTTCCACTTCTCAACAGGTGATTCAAAAATGGTTGAAAAATTTTAATAGTAAATCAATTAATTTTAATAAATTTTCAGACGTTTCAAAATGTCTTCAGCTCCTTAGGAACGGTTGTTCTCAATTTCCTCTCTGCCTTTCGCCAGAAAACCAATGACATCTTGGATTGCCAGACATTTCTTGTTGGTATTCTTTGAGTACAATTTAAAAACGTATTAATGATGAATATAAATTTGGGGATTAACATTTCAGGTAAATAAAATAGAACCGATTTGTTTATGTTTCTCGTGTCATTTGAAAAAATATGAAACACACACACACACACACACACACACACACACACACACACACACACACACACACTGCCCATAAGGACGCTTCTACATTTAATGAATCAAATAATAATAATAATAATAATAAATACAAAAAATTGTACTCACAAGCACAGCCCACACCTTATAAAGGGCTTTATCTATGTAAAGTATGTCATGATGCCATTTCTGACCTTAGGTCACTGGTCGGGACCCGGAAAGAAATGAGTACATACCAGAAATCAAAGGAAATAAAACAATATTAATAATAAATGGAAGTCTCAAAAATTGTGGCACATGAGATCATCGATAATTCCAGTGGTAGTTGGAAGTGGATTGATTGGAAAAGGTTCCAATTCCTGGTAGAAATACAAATGACTGTACAACACGTGCAGCTCATATATTCCGAAGAGTTTTATGTATGGAAAATGTGTATGATCTTAGGTTTTTTTTGCTTTTTTTTTTTGCTTCTTTACAAAAAATGATCAGTGGAAAATATCATGAACCATTTCTGGCCATAGGTCACTGGTTGGGAGTAGGAAGGACATGTGTATTCTAAGGAAATAATAATAATAATAATAATAATAATAATAATAATTATTATTATTATTATTATTATTTCTACACTCAACGGATGTCATTCGGTAATATTTATAACCGAAGTCTACAACAATAAAACTCTGCAGCCAAAATATGAATATATCGCAATAAAAAATAAATACTCTCCTGTGAAAGAAATGATGTGGAATTTGATATAACCGCCTTTATTCTTTATTACCTTTTGTAATCTTGGGTGACATTTACCCTCACTGACATGCACAAGCACTCACTATTCCTTGGATTATCATCAGACTCATTCAAGTTAATTTTTGGTTCATCTGACCACAATATATTTCTTTATTTTCCTCTGCACGAAACTGTTCGTATCTTATTATGTAATGATTTTTTTTTATACTTCATGGTATATAACTCTATTTTGTTGAAAGTACGTTTGATTGTTGCAATCAAAACATTCACAACACGACATTTTTATTTCATTAGAAATATCCGCAGGCGAATTTCTTTGGTCTTCTTCACGGAACTCCTTAATTTTTAATTCAGTTTAGAATTGTTACTCTTCTCTTTTATGCTTTATGCATTTATTGGTACGAATGCTCAAGAATCATGGAATCCATATTCCGAATTGTTTATTAGATTGAAATGGACTGAAGTTATCTTCAACCTGAACTTGGAATAGTGACTTTGAGGGCGTTTTAAAAATGAAAACAAAATATATTACAATAACTTAAATATCATCTTTCAAGTTTTGATTTGGATTTTGATATCAAGAAAAAATCAAAACATTAGACCTTGTGGTCAGTCTGTTGGTCAAACTGGTCGCTTCTGTACGTCTCGGCTATTTTTTTATTTCCGCCTAATTTTTAACTACTTTGGACTAACACTACTTTTGCTCAACAACAGTCGTCTAGTTATTTTTGTTAACCGTTGTTCTGCTTGTGAAAATATATAGTAAGTTCTTTAAACTCAGTTTCCACTTGGAACAAATTTAAAAGTTTAAATACTGAACATCGAACTATTTTAACGTTGCATATTTTATTTCCATTCACAATCAGTTCAAATCCAAGTTTGGTTTGGAAATAATTCTTACTACATAGAAAGAACTTATATTTCATTTGCAGAGGTCAACTTATTTTTCCATTTCTACAAATTTATATTTTTGATTACAGAGTTTCAATTTTGCAGAGTTTGGTAATAAATAAAATTCTGTAATATCTGTTTTTATTGTGTATAATGTTACACGAAAAATAATAAACTCCTAGTATGTTTGGTTGAGGATAAAATTAACTTTTTATAAAAAAAAAGTAGGTGTATACATATTTATGTGTGATACTGCAGACATACACACAAACACACACACACACGCACACACACACACACACACACACACACACACACACACACACACACACACACACACACACACACACACACACACACACAACCAACCAACCAACCACACATAACCAAATAATGATACATGTATATCCAATTGTAGACAAAAATATATATATATATATTACAGATTTTTTCATATTTCGGGACATCTATTGCCTGCATTAGCCAAAGATTTACATTGACTCAGTTCTTAAGTTCAAGTGTAAAATTAAAATACACCATTGTAACTGACATTAATTCACAATTATTACGAAAAAGAAGAAGAAGAAGAAGAAGAACAACAACAGCAACAAAAACAACAGCAACAACTACAACAGAAGAAGAAGATAGATTTGAACAACATATGGTTTTTATAATTGTACTGAAATTTGAAATGTTCACGGCCTGATTCACTCACGAATCTGACCAAACATCAGAAATTTATAAAGAAAGGATTCTTGGTCGGACTGAGAATATTTTCACACATATATTTCCATGCCTTTTTTTATATAACCTTTTTTAACTACCCAGTAATCTTTAAAAAATGTAAAATATTTTTAGCATTCTAATATTATATTAAAATTTAGGTACTTCGGCTTTATAGCTTTACTCACGAAGACGCTTGTTGAGGAAATATTAGAAAATTACCAATAAATTTTAATTTTACTATATTTACTGGTCTTATTCTTAATGCTGTGTATGTACGCCCGTATTTACAAAAATTGTCTCGTTTATACACATACACACACAAAAAAAGAAAAAAGTAATTAAAAAAATACTGTGGGTTGCTAAATTGTTATAAGCTTTTCCATTTATAATTATTAAATACAGGTTTTATTTAATAAGAATAACACTTTACAAAATAATACAGAATTTTTTAAAGATTTAAATTTTATAAATTATTCAAATAAAAAATGAAAACAATTCTTTTAAAAATTCATTATTCATCGTAAGTATTTTCTTTTGACAATAATGACCATAATAAATTTTATTCATAAAAAATTAAAAGCTTTTTCTAATTAAATACTTTCTCAGTTTTAGTTTTTTTCATTTTACGATTCAGAACAGATTTCTGTAACTGGAGGTCCCATTTGACCCCCAAAATTTGATGATTTAAATTCTCCGAGGACTTCTCCTTATAACCAATATAAACAATAAACTTTAAAAAAAAGAATTTCTCAAAATTTCATAAAATCAAATACAGAGGTCGGTAACAGATGTAAAAATATTTTTACCAAGATTTTCTAAAAATAAGAAACTTAAAAAAAAGCAATGCCATTCATCTGTAAATAAATCCTGAAAGTTTCATTAAAATCCGACAATTATCTGATGTTTGCAAAAATTCAAATCAATATATTTTTCACCGTAAGAAAGATGCTCAGACTTTACAAACACATTTATGGTGCCATGTTGACGCCAGAAAAACAAGATTTTTACACTAAATTTCAAAGGTTTTAAAAAGATAATTAAAAATAATTTTAAAATCCTTTGTTTTTTGTTCTTGGTAATAATACGAAGATTTTGGAAATTAGTATTGTCAAGATTTGTAGAATCTGATTTACAATGGAAAAACTCAGAAATCCTCAATGGTATCGGAACTTTTCACATTTTTAATGAAACCAAACTCGAAATTTCATTTTCTTTTTACTTGCTGCCATTCTGCAACTGCTCAAGTAACATAAAAAATAATAAAATTATTGCTTTAAACAGAGAAGATTTTTTTTGCATATATTTAGCGAGATTCTTTTCTTTTAATATTGATATTTTGAATATTCTGTGACTCCTTAAAAACCAAGACGCCAATCGGTTTCCCCTCGGGATGCATTTCCATCTGATTTTATTCGTCGGACGATTTTTAATATTCAGCTTTATTTACAATTGTAGTTGTTCTTTTCTTATGTTTTATCATGTATTTTTTTATTACGAACGCTCAAAAAGAGAAACATGGCAGCCATATTCAGCCTTGTTCATTAGATTGAACTGGAATAAAGTTTTATTCAATCTGAACTTATTTTTGAGGTCGTTTTAAAAATGAAAACACAATTTCAATATCTTCTTAAATATCTTTTTAATTTAGATTTTGACATAAAAAAGTGTAAAGTTAATTATAAAAAACAAAACAAAAATACTTTTGTTTACTTGAAGTAGGTTTTACACTGTTTTAAGGATTGTGTCGACATTCTAAAAAATATATCTTAATTATAGCCTGATGATGATTTGGTTTATTAATGAGAAAAATTGATTCTATTTTTAAAAATCTTCCCCAAATGTTGTCCCTTTAAAAATTTGATTTGAAGAAAATTAGTTAATTTAATGATTAATTAACTAGATTTAAAAATATTTTATTTTTGTATAAAATATAGCGAAAATACATTTGTTACCGAATGTCTGTTTATTTGTTAACTCAGTTTAAATTAGAAATTTCAAATAATTATTGCGTCAGCCCTCCTTGTCCATACTGGATAACATGACGACCCCAAAATAAAAAAAATTGTTTCATGGGTCGGATTAAGTAGAAGACTAAAAATGACAAAAGAAAAATTAAAATGTCGCCCCTTTCTACCGTCTTTGTCACCACCTAACAAACTCGTAAAGTGGATTAAAATATCTTCGGGCCGATAAGCTTCGAATGAGTTGATTAGGCATTAATCAATTTATTCGTTAATGTTCCTTTCGTATACGATAAATGTAAAACGTTTATACGTAAAAAAATCAATTTCATTTTTAAAAAAAAGTGTCCACTGGATTTTGTTGAAATTGTCTAAGTACAATAATAATAAAGGTTATTATTTTGATTAATTATTAAATAAAATATATGAAAAATTCTTTTTAAAATTAACTTTTCTGTGAATATTATTTCACAATCCAAATATCTATACATGTCGAATAAAATAAAAGGCGTGGGTCGAGGGGCGAAATGAAATTTTGTTTTAAAGATTCTAGATTGTCTTTTTTATTGATCCTCTCATATAATGAATATTCTTAAGTCTATTATGCCACTTTAAACTTTTCTGTTTTCATTTTAAATACACACTTGTTTTTGCTTTTAGGTTTTTCGAATGTGGCTTATAGACTATTTTCCGCGCATAAGATTTATATAAAAGCCTTAGAAGATATTTCGGATAAAAGATAAAAAAGATTAAAAAAATTAAATTTTCTGATTAATATCAAGATTAATGGCTGTAATGACTTTTAGACAAATAATACAATAGCACCGAGTCGCATTTTCATAGTTTGAGACGAAAAGGAAGAAATTTTCGCTTCTCTTTAGTTTTCAGTTTCAACAAAATCTATATCACCATGGATTTTAAATAAAAATACACCTAAAACTTTTCCAAGATTTTAGTTTACATTTCAGTTTTTATTTTTCCATTGCTGTGCACATTTTTTACATTTCACAGTAGAGTTTCGAATGACGTATTTAATAGATTTAAATTCCATTGGGAATTATCTTTAAACAAGTATAAATATTTTTAAACGCCTTTGCAATGATTTTGAAATTTCAAAAATTTAAGAACATCTTCAGTGGAAGAGTATGATTGGCTAAAAACATCATTTCCACTATAATTTCTCACATTTCCTTTTCATAAATAAATTCATATATAAATAAGTATGGGAGATCTTATTAAAAAGCGATAATTAACTGATTTTTGGTAGATCTTAAAATTTGGATAGATTTTAAAATATGTAGTTCGACTATAAAGTTTCTACTGTGTTATATCAACAAGTATTTTAAAGTGAAAACAAAATTCTTCAAAGACAGAAATTCCAGAATATATGTCCAGTGACATGAATAATTTTTATATCAGAATTTTCTTCAATCATTTTCCTTTCGAATTAAACAAAGGTAAGTTAGATAAAATTACTTTTTCATAAAAGTTCGAAAGTTTATATCAACACTTGTCGCTTTGTTTAAAAAAAATGAGCAGATATTCTCCAGCAGAAAATGATTGCAGTTTTGAATCTGTTTATTTATTTACAATAATTTTTATTTAGTATTTGTTGCTCTCAATAACTTTTCTCTGACCGAAAAATAAATCCTAATAAGTCGATTTTTTTTATTTTATTAAGCCTTTTTATTTTAAAACAAAATATTAAGATATGTAATCTGACAAAGTTACAATTGCAACTACTTTAAATGCCTTATACACGGAGTTGGGACGTTTATATTTTTTATTTTTTGAAGGAAATTTTCCGACATCCGTCAGGTTTATTAAAGCCACCCAGTTAGTAAATTAATTTTGCTATCTTTGATCCGTTGAATGATTTTCCCACCCACTCTTTTATTAACACAGCCCGTTTATTGCACATTGAAAAAATCCGGCCACCCTGATAAGACCCTCTTTGAATTAGGTACCTATTAGTAATGCTACAGTAATTGTAGTAAAATTTAAAACTGAAATTTAATTACATATTTACACCGATGATTCTGGAATGAGGATTTATCATTACTTACATCATTTACAATCGGAGTGTAATTTTCTTCTTATTAACACAACGTTTCGGTCACTGTCCCTTCTGGACTTCTTCAGGTGTCTGTCGATCTGAATAAGCTTCAGAGAATTTTGAATTGAATCATTTATTTAATCTACGCGGGTAAATTGTTTTCTTTCTGCTCTTCATGTCTGGTGATTTCTCTTCTGAGTTAATTGTTCAGGAAATATTATTACTCGCAATTAATAGTAGTAAAAGCAATTTATAAGCATGTATTGATTAAGAAAAACTGGCATGTAGTCATTTCATTTGTCAATGAGTTTATTCGATTTTCTCTTAGCCTCTCTTTGGCGAAAGGGAGTCACTTAGTGTGGATTTGTGGAAAAGGGCAGGCAATTTTGAGTCGACTAACCACAACCTGTTGCAAAGTTTCTTATTTATCTCTTTCTAAGAGTTACAAACACGAAGCCGATATTTTAAAATTATTTCTTTTATATTTAGTGATCTGTTATTTTTTATTATGTACCCAGGTTTTAAATCCCATTTTAGAATATAATGGCGTTTGTTATTTTCCCCTGGATTCTACTGTTTTGTTATATGTAGATTCTCCATTTGTGTGGCTTTCGACTTGCCTTCGAAATATTTATACACTAGCTATTTTAATAATTAAAATTTTAATATTACTACATATTCATATGCTTAATGTTGTAACTCGTTTAGACTTTAGTTGAAGAAAAAATGCATTTTTATAAGATTAAATGAAGAAAACGTCATCGCTAATGGGTGTGTATTTTGATTCGATTGAAAACATTTTTGATGATAAACAATTAAAAATATTAGATTTGAATTTAATAATAAACTGAAGTGTATCACCATTTAATATAATTTTATATTGAATGATGATAAATTTGAAATTATTTTATGTTGATTGTTTGGAGTTGAATTTTAATAAATTATTTAAAGTAATTCTTATTTTTTAATTTTTCTTACGCTTAGTCTTTTCTGATGGAACGATTTTTACTTTTTAAGTAAATAACATGGGCTTTTATATGTGAAATTAAAATGACTCGTTGCCTAACAATAATTTAACGTTGGGAAAAATAATTTGGTGAAAAAATCATTCCTAGGAAGAAGAAAATGTGATGAAGTTTCGATTTGGATAAAAAAAAAACCAAAAAAAGAAAAACCTGCCATACAAAGAGAATCAATAAGATAATTCGAACGATAAAAAATGTAAAAGTTGTAATTGTAACTTGTAAGTTATAATTAAAATAAAATTGGACAGCAAACAGTGTTGACGTCAACGAGAATATGGATGACACGAGAGAAAGACTTGTTGTCACTTGGTCCTTCAGCGACAACCACCTGTTACCACGAAATAGAAATACTAATAAAAAGAAAAATTATGATATTAACAATAATAACAAAAATAAACACATAAATATCGCAGGACATAGTAATGGATAGGGGCTCGGATTGAGGAATCGGAGAGTCGAGTACGAATTCCAGTCGAATCCATTACATTCACTTACGTGTTAATACCCTTGGGAAAGATATGAATCCTCTTCTTCTCCCCGCAGCTATGGGCAAATATCAGGACAGACCGAGTTCTATAGCCTTGGATGGCAACTGGTCTACCGCAGAAAAAAATGGCAACCTTTTGCGGGAAAGAATCTGCCTCGTCAGTCATGCATCGAAAGATACATGATCGCCTAGGCGTGTATCACGCATGACACACAACTGACTGACATTGTCAAATAGTAAATCTAAAAGGTAAGAAAAGCCAGTGTAGATGATTTTCCAAATCATTTTCATAAAAGTTGGATTTTTCTGGCAGAACAAAAGAAAAGAAAAGGAATTTTGTTTACTTCGAAGTCGAAAAAAAGAAAAAGAAATCGATGCAATTAAAAATTATATTTTAGTCAGTAAAGACATTAATAAGAGTTTTTTGTCATATTGAGTGAGGGAGCGTAATACGCCTTCGGCAGAATGAAGTTGAGTTACAAATATACGAAGCCCCATGAAGCCTATGATGACATCCATGACAGAATAAACGCCTAGACAAGGCACACATGCATCACAGCGAAATATTGGAGGTTTCAATAAAAATCAACGTCTAATTTTGCATGTGAACTCATTTAGAAATACCATCAATTCGGATAACCCAGTCCCCGCTCAGATGGTCTCCGATTGAGGGTGCTCCCAAGAATCTAGATGTGATATCCAACTGGTGCATACCGCCCCAGGACCTCTGACCGATTGGGTGGGGGGATCGCGTAGTGCTTTGTGACCCCGTTGCCAGTTTATCTAAAACATAACAAAAATATAGCTTGCAGTTTGTGTCTTTCAACGTGGCGTAATGGTTAGCAAATTTATTTCGCTTCTTTCTTACGGCTAGATAGTGAGTTCGATCCTCACTGCTGTTCCATGCTTTCAGCATCGTGCCACATCTAAGTTTATAGCCTAGAAAAACACTATATACGCCGTACGGTATATATTAAACTACTCATTATTCAATCATAAGTAAAATTTTCGTGGATTTTGACGTCATTCTATTTTTTTGTCCAAACCCATGAATTTGTTTTGCTAAGACTTGAAAAATATCACAATATAAAATTCACTATTTGTTATCCATAATGTTGATGTGTTAAAATTATTCAACTTTTTAATAAAAAAAAATCTCAAGTAGACGTTAAAAATTGTCGCAAAACGTTGTTGATTTATTTAAGATGGGATGAGCTATTAACACGTCTCTAATTTGTATTTAAATACATTTTGTTTCTAGTTGAATTGTTCATCTATATTTCATATAATCCATTAATGTACATAATTAGATTACAATAAAATTTTTATTTTATATGATTTCTACCTTATGAAAGTTAAAATTAAGAGTAGAAGTCACCGTATCATAGATTCGAGGTGGACACACACACACACCAGCTCTGCCCAAGTTATTCTGGTTATCTTCTAACTTAGAAAACAACGATCAAAATGTCCTGACATGATGCTGCCTCACTATATTCCCGCTCATGAACAGAGATGGAAGTATCACATGATCTTCGTTTGGGGTTATAATTTGTTACTAGTGAGCCTTTCCACCAGACATGTGTTGGATCTCGCCAAGGAACAAGTGATAGCAAGTCTGTTAGTATTATACTATTTAATATTAATTAATTAAGTCTTACACAAACACAAATGTTCCTTTTTATTTTAGTAGATTAAACAAAAAACAGTTTGGATTTTGTTTTGTTTCAAATTTCTCACAACACCTATCACCTCTTGTAGATGGTTTAGAAAATTCATCAAGTAAAAGAATGTCAGTCGTCTGAATGCCTTTCTATGCGCAGATTCGAATCCTGCTCTTCAGGCAAACATCCTGCTCAGAAATGGGGTGGTTTTTTTACGCCATTTTATAAATTAATAATGACACAAAAATAAATTTTTTTCCATTTTGTTTTTTGTTGATATTTTACTCATTAAATTTATTTCAAATTTCAAATTCTCATGAAAACCGAAATTCACACGTTTAAAATGAATGAACGAAAATAAGGAATTCATTTAATTGAAAAGGGGTCGAGTTTTTATCTTTATTGTTATTAAATATTCTTGATAAAGAAACATATTTTCTTAAAGGAGATGAAGACAATATTTGTTTTTATTTAAAAAGATCGTTTTCGAGTATTACAGATATCATATGCGCATATGTTATTTTCAATTTTTTGGCGTATTTTTCTTTGTAAATTCTAACATGAACGACGGAAGAAAATAAGTATAATTTCTGGGAGATTATTATTATTATTTAAGAAAAACAAAAATGCGATTTAAGCGAACAAATATGGAGAAGATTGTGTAAATGATGGAAAGTGTCAAAATGTTTTGCGAAGATTTTTACAGGGTTATTTCTTGCTGAATGGACGCTTCAGGTTTAAATAGGAAAAGTTGAGATTAACAAAGATTAAATCAAAAGATATTTACTTGAGAACAATCGATGATTGGCGTTTGGGAGATTGACAAGATTCTCAAAATATACAATCAAAAACATAATTTGGATCGGTTTGTTTATTTTATGTGTATCTTTAACATCAACGAAAAAATTACTTGAATGTTTTTCGCGATTCACTATTGAATCATAATAGAAATATCCAATTTTTTAAACAAATTCTGATAAGCAATGAAAAGTGGATATTTTCAAAGAACGTCGAATGCAAAATATGGAGTAAGTAGAATAAACTACCATTAACAGGTCCAAATGTGAAACTGTACATATGGTTTGATTGGAAATGCGCGATCTACTGGTAACTTTTTTCGAACAGGTACTACTCCAAGTTGGATTAAATTGAAGGCAATAATCAGTGAAAACATCCCAAAGTTTGAGCTGTGTATTGTTGACGCCAAAATTCAAGCCGGTACAAAAATGTAAATATCTGCTAGTTTAGAAACAGACGGCGGAAAATTTGACAGAAATCTGAAGGCTCACAGAATTAGCAAAAATGTCTTCTGGAAGCTATTAAGTGTTAAGGCATAGAAGATACCGTTATAAAAAAGGAAAAAGAGTTTTGAGCTGCTATCTAATATCTAATCTCTTATAGGATAATGAATGCTAAAAGTTTTCTTCACAGATGAAGGATCGACTTGAAGCGACAGATGTGCCTCTAACGATGAAAGCTGAGAATACCATGGACAGAACATCGGATTAACGAGAAAGTTTCAAAGAAAATAGGAACTAAAAGGACAATTATACTTACAATGAGAAAGAGATAGTTGAAATATTTGGGATGAATATTGAGAAAGGATCGCCAAGAAAATCTGCCACTCATAGGAAATACTGAATGTAAGAGAATCAGGAAGAAATAGCGCTAAACTATCTCAAGAGTTTTGGACAATGGATGGTCGAATGACAACGAGGAAGTGATAAAAGGTAAAGAATATTACTTAAGGCTGCAAAATACAGGAAGGTGTAAGAAACCATGTTTGCCCACGTCCTGCAAGGACTTGGCACATGAAAGAAGAAAAAGTGGAAGAAGAAGAAGAAAGAGGTAGAGGAAGATGAAGAAGAAGCAGGAGTAAGAAGAAGGGAGAGGAGGAGGAGGAGGAGGAGGAGGAGAAAGAAAATAATAATAATAATAATAAGAAGAAGAAGAAGAAGAAGAAGAAGAAGACTGAACTTGAAAAATAGAACTTGTTTGGAAAGTTTGCACTTATCCGCGGTATTGTACTTTTGGGTTAGAATTTATTCTAGTCTTTACAGAATCGTCAAAATGCAAAAAAAATATTTATTTTTTGGAAAAGTGCGAAAGGCAAGTAGAATAATTATTTATTTATAATTATTTACAGTCGGACTACTACCCCCACATTTGTTATTATCACAGCGTTTAGGCTGTTCTACTCTTCGGCTTTCTTTAGTCGATTCGGAAAACCTACTTTTGAAATGAAAACTCTCCTCAATACTCGGTGGGGGGTATAGAGTGTTATCGTTCCGTTGTTCATGTCTAGATATATTTCGGCCCCCTTTTTTTAAAATACTGCTCATATATTGTTAGTCAACAATACTAAATCTATACTAACCGGTACTAGGGATTGAACTCACAATTACTATGCCACTAAATTTACAACACAAATCTTTAATCCTCTGGGACATTCCTGAAGCTAGAAACTGGTGCTTAAAGCTAATGTTTTTGTTGCATCCTCTGCTGCGGGTGCTGTTGCAGCAACCTTGCTGTCAAGCTTGACTCTCTCCACCACCACCGCCATTGTTTCTTTTTCTTCATGTTGCTGATATATTGCAGATGTTCTTTTCTGTGAAAGATAAAAAAATAAATAAATTGGAAAATAGGGAATTATGAAATTGTATGAAAGATATCAGAAGATAGTAAAACAAAACGATAAATATGTTGTTCAATGATGTTAATATCGAAAAGTTAAAAAGTATTCCTACTTATAATATTCTAAGTAAATTTTTAGATCTATCCCTTTCACCCAATACATACATACCTACATACATACATATATATATGAAGACATATAGTTATGTGCTATATTTACGGGATAAAGTGCTCAATATCAGAGATAGAGCGTATGTAAATATAAATATAAAAGTGAACGTTGAAGTCAACACTCAGAGGCGACAGGCTGTTTCATCCTAGACGCAATCGTCAGGCCGACATATATATATATATATATATATATATATATGAGTTAGCATGGCATAGTAAATAATTTAGTACTGCTCGAGTGGTTCTAAAATATCTTTTTCTTGTTTCAAGTAAAATCTCTACTCTCTTCTAAGCCGAAACACTTGTCAATCTGCCCCGTTTTAAGCTCATCAAAATGACATTTCATATTCACGATGTTGCTCTCGTCTGTTTTTCTCAATTTTATTGTAATAATAATTCGAAACTTTGATTTGGTTTGCAGAACAATATCTGAACGCTGCCATTGATTGTCACTTATTTTCTAAAGATTTGACGTTTATTTCAGTTCGGTATGAAATACATTTTGTTAAAGAGCGCACGGTGTCTATAAATATTGAAGACAGACAATGAACAGAAAAAGGAAACACCAAGATGCTGTGATAGATTTCTTGTTTCCTTCTGTTAAAAAGCGTCGATTGAACTTCTTCAACGACTACAACTGTTATCACTGCTACTACCAGGTTTATTATTTTTGGCTTGTTTTCATAAAATAATTGATAGGCGTAAGCAACGGATTTTCTGTTCCTCTTTCTGCTCGCTTCAATTTGTCCTCGTGAGCTTAAGTGGGGACATCGTTAGGACACAATGTATCAGGCAAAACAAATAACGTCATCAAGTGAAACCCATTCCTTGAATGTATCCCACCCAGCCATGCCTATTGTGAAAAGCAAACGTCAAAATCTGATAAGAAAGATGAAAACGTTTTTCGCAAAATAAATGATGGCTGAAAAGAAAGAAGAGAAAGAAACAGAATTTAGTCTCTCTGTCTCACACGTACACCTAACCCCCTCTCTCACCCACTGATAAACTGACAAAGGTGGAGAGGAAAGAGGGAGAACGGGGAATTATTCTGAAGTGATCATGAAAGAAATGAGAAAAAAATTTAAAAATAAAAATGAAAAAGAAATAATATATCAAGAGTTTTAAAACATTCCTCTTCACCTCTTTCAGTCAGCCTTTTCTTATCTCTTTTTTGTTCACTCACACACACACACATACGCACACTAGACACGCACGCACACTGGACACGCACCACGCTCACGCACGCACACACACACACACATGGGAGACGCACACACACACTGGATACGGACGCACACACACACACACACTGGATACACAGTAATACGCGAGTCGAACACAAGAGAATAGTTTTTTCGATGGTGGCAATAAATCGTCGATTTCATGATGCTCTCTGCTCCAACTGATAGCGTCGCAGAGTTGGGGTTTGTCGTCTTGTTATTTGCGAAGTGAAATGATTGAGTAGTAACGGTTGATACAATCAGAAAGAATAAAGACCACGAAGCGTACACCAAGTTCTGAGGACACATTAGCTATCTACATTTATATATATATATATATATATATATATATATATATATACATATATATATATATATATATATATATATATATATATATATATATATATATATATACACACACACACACACACATATATATATATATATATATGTATGTATATATATATATATATATATATATATGTATGTATCTATAAAAACATACAGACGCGCGCACACACACACACACACACACACACACATATATGTATGTATGTATCTATAAAAACATACAGACACACACACACATATATGTCAGCAGATGTCTATGCAGGGAGATGATGGGTATGAAAAAAAGATAAAATTGGAAAGATAATTACAATGATGATAAAATATGTGAATATAAATTGTAGGCTAAATATTAACGAACAACAGAGCCAGGAATTTTAAAAACTACAAATTTGTGAATAATAGAAATAATAAGAAGATAAAGTCAGAATGAGGATAAGAAAGAAGGTGGCAAGAAATGAAAGAATTAAAAAAAGTGGGTTATCTAGTCAGAAAGTGAGTGAAAGATTAAGAGAATGTGGGTGTGCAAAAGAACGAAGGAATGAGGGTGAGAGTGTAAGTGAAGTAGAAAGAAAATAAGAGAGAGAGAGAGAGGGGGAAAGTGAGAGTTAAGGAGAAGTTAAGAAGTTCAATAAAAGAAGAAAGTCGCAACTTCTTGGTGTTTCCGCTGAGATCTCGTTTGCCGAAGTTGGCATCGCAGAAAACTAAAAGCAGAAACGGGAAGCAAAGGTGGAAAGTTTCGGAGCTTGTAAAGGGCAAGAATAAATGGGATCAGGCTACGATAGTTTGCTTTCTGAACCAAACGCGCATCAAATCTGAAGAAATATGGATGTCATGAGTAATACATAACGTCAGAATTACACCCAGCTGATAATGGAAAACACCAATCACTTTGCTTGATGTTCGAAGCTCTTCAGCTAATCTCCAAGATTTATCGAGCAGGGGGCAGTTCACCTGCGTTCCGACCACACCCAATTCGAAAGTGAATCCATACTTTTTCGACCTTCGTCTTGTCATTGTTCTCGCCTTTTCTATTCATTTCTTTTCTCTTTCCTTCTCTCTCATTCTCCCATTCGTAACCTGATAGACCAAGTTATTTGTGTCACGCCTGACTTGTGTTTCCGCGCTGCTTATTCACCGGGGAACTAACCAACAGACTCGAAGAAAAAAAGGGGGGAAAAGATGAATGAATAGAAAAGAGAAAATTAGAGTTTGTTTTAGAATAAACTGGATTAATAAGAAAAAGTCTTTGGCTAGGAGAGGGTCGTGGTGTGGCCGCAATTAACTGAAAATGAGAATCTGAAAGAGGAAAAAGACAGTTATGAGGAGAAAAATGGTCGGGATGTGGTGCACGACCAACCAGAAGGAATTTAATAGGGTCTTGCAAATGTCCTTTTCTTTCCCCCTGACCTCAACATGAAAAATGAGCGTGCCAATCGGGCGTCAAGTCGGAGCGCTGTTCCGAGTGGCACAATGTCAGGGTGGAATCATAACTTGTAGAGATCAAATGTTGCATCGCCCCCTAACGGACCAATCTTGCATCACATCAGTGAAGGCTATCATGTCATACAACGGCCATTACTTCTTCACATCAAATGCATATACGATATCTGGCACTGAACCGCTTAACACTACGGCCAAGAGAATCGACCAGCATTTAATTCACTTCTTTCTTTCTTTCTTTCTTTCTTTCTTTCTTTCTTTCTTTCTTTCTTTCTTTTCCCCTGCCACGCTTTTTGCAACACTACTGCTCAGGATTTCTTAGTATTCTGTCTGATAGGCAAATTTCGGAAACAGATATCATTACACCAACGCGATTTCTCATTGGTCAACAGATTCGCCTATAACACATTTGCCGTGATAGTAAGTCGCGACTGTTTCTTCGCACCCCGACAACTGCATGAGTTCTCAATGAATAGCTTCGTAACTTGACGACCGAAAGGTGAGTGCCAATTAGTACGGTAGCTTCGACTCTGATCGATAGTCTATTAAAAAGCGAAGGGTAAAATGTATACCACTCGATACGCCAACTCAGGGGTCAGTTCGAACTCATCTAGAAGGCTTGTGAAATTATCTAGCTTTAATTTGAGAGAAATATCTAGCTTTGAAGTGAGAAAACCGATTTGTGAGCAAACGATACTGTTCTTTGCAAAATTAGTGTCGCATTCCTAGTTACAAAGAGAATGTTTGTTTTAGAGAAAGCGACAAATGATTAGCGAGTAAAGCAAAGTAGTTAGAAGAAAAGGAAAAGAAAGAAAAGAGTGAGGTTAAAATATGAGAAAGAAAGAGAGAGAAAAAAGAGGAGCAGGAAAAATGAGAGATAGAGAGCCAGAGAGAGAGAGAGAGATATGAAGAGAGAGAGAGAGAGATGGAGAGAAGCTTCAGGCCTATACACCAAGATACCAAAAATATTTTATTTATGTTTAAACTTTTTCTGTTATCACTAACACTACCAAATTTCTATTTTAACCAGAGATACATTTTTTATTATTGTTCACCCAATACAAAGCCTAAGTACCACTCAAGTTAGAGTGTTACTGAATGGTGATGTTGTAAGGGAGTCTAGGGAGGGAACAAGCGTTATGAGGATATGTAGGATAGATAATGTTTGACCTTCGACTTGAAGAGGTTAAGATTGTAGTGATCATGGAAGCATCCCCTCAGGAGTCCGTTCCTCATTACAACAGTTCTGGTGAAGAAGCTGTCTGAGTGGAACTGACTGCTTGCCATTGGAATCACAAGGGAATGACGATGAGTTGTATGTTGACTAGCGGGTCCTAGCTGCGAAAAATTATAAGATCACATGAGAAATTGTATAAAGATCTAAATCAAAGCAACTTGTCTGTCGTATTCAAATATATATATATATATATATATATATATATATATATATATATTTACGTTAATTGACTGATTTGAAATACTAACTGGGTTCAGTGTTGCTTAATGTGTTTCAATTGAATGTGAATCAAACAGTGTTTTTAAAGTTCATAGGCAAATCGCCAAGCGTGAAAAGTAGAACAGAAAGTAATTTAAAATCGAATAAAAATCTAGAATTTGTGAGATAATAGAAAACCAAAAAGGTTGAATATAAACGCACCATATATGTGTCTACGCACGCACAACGACACACAATTAATTCCTTAATTCAGTCGGGTTTTGACCTCTGCCGAAATCTGATGAACTTGATAAATTATGAGAAAGTCAACATTTTATTCGTCGATTCTATTCGAGTTAAATACTCAAAATGTCAAAGTTTCAAAATGCTGCAGGTTCCAAATATTTTCTCATTTATTAATTAATAATATTTACAAATGATTGCGCTTATCTTAATTTGCATTCATATACAAATTAGCCATTAAATGTTGCTATATAGGTAGATAGGCATATAGGTATGTACCTTTTAGCTAGTATTGTTGCTCCTTTCCCATAGACACAAATTTTCAACTTTCGGGTCCATGTATTGAAAGGGAATATTGTGAACCGTGATTTTCAAATCAACATCTCCTCTTCTGTATGATTGGCGTGCATC
The DNA here is from genome assembly GCA_964036315.1 of Acanthosepion esculentum. Taxonomy (NCBI): domain Eukaryota; kingdom Metazoa; phylum Mollusca; class Cephalopoda; order Sepiida; family Sepiidae; genus Acanthosepion; species Acanthosepion esculentum. The sequence continues at coordinate 154,763,923 of OZ038476.1, forward strand.
TTTTATTGGTCATCTGGAAGTCCTTATGCGGTACACACCTATATCGATGGCGGCATCGGTTAATAAAATATAGGACAATGCGACCACCGTCGATTCAGGTAGATAAATAACGTCGGAGAATTTGTAAGGGGATACGACATGGAAATTCAATGGATTTATTTAAGGTGTCCCTTATACGCATATATATATATATATATATATATATATATATATATATATATATATATATATATATATATATTATTTTAAAATATTCAAAAATTAAAATCTTCAGACACACTGAGATGTATATTAATATTATTTCATCTTTATTATTATTTCAGATTCATCGACTAGTTTCGGCCAACATAGCCATCATCAGGAGAAAAACAATTCTGCTTGCTGGTAGCAGTGAACTACAGAAATAAATATCTTGATGGAGAAAATTAACTTTTGTCTGTAGTTTTCATTTGTTTTTTTTAATCTTTTTAACATGAATTTTGGTTAGTCCTTGTGTTGGTCAAACAGACTCTTTTAAGTTGTTATTTGGGATAAGAGCTGGATGGATTCATGCTGCTTTGAATTCCCTTGGTCATTTTGACAGTTTTATTGGTTCCTGGAAAGGGGATGTGTCTCTGTTAAGTGTGTGTGTGTTATGTAGTTCTTAGGGAGTGAGTGAGTATGATGTGTGTAAGTGTGTATATTCGTGTGGGTGTGTGTGTATATGTGCGAGGCCTCAACACCTATATATATATATATATATATATATATATATATATATATATATAATCCTTGAAAATGGCTAAATGTATAGCCGAAAGCGCTCGGATAAAAAGAACATTCGGACAGTTTTTATATAATTTATCATCTGAAAAGAAAAACATTATTAGATCTCACGAGAAATTATATAAAAAACTAAATAAAAGCACCTTGTCAGTCGTTTTTAATGAAATGTGCATGAAAGAAGGATTGCTGCCTAAATACACAAATATATATATATATATATATATATATATATATATATATATATATATATATATATATATATATATATATATTAGATAGATAGATAGAAAGAAATTGGACAAATCTATTACACCTAATAAAACACATATAACTTACGAAATGTTAACTTGTTCAAAGGCGAGCAATTTTTTTTTGTAAAAAAGTGTTCAATATAAAAAGAAATACACTAACTAAAGTCAAGATAAGAGAAAGTTAAAAAATGATCTTAGGACCAACTTCAAGTTTTTTTTTCTTCATATATATATATATATATGTATTGCTCATCAGGATGAGATAAAAAAAATCTATTGAGAAATTCATTAAGAGATATTAAATTTATATATATGCATAATATACGCTAGTGAGATTCCAGTTAAATTTCAAATATGTTCTATGCGAAAAATACGTTATCATGTAACAATATCTAAAATTTAAAAAGCGTAATATCCTGATAGCATTAAT